>MU280927.1:0-65582 GCA_022385605.1 Xylariaceae sp. FL0594
TGCTCGCCTTTGTCTCTCCTCAGCAATGTTGAATGGGAATGTGCTCGACGGACCTTTGAAGCCGAAAACATATCGCTTTATTCTGGGCAAAACTAACGAAAAAGTGAGGCATAACGTCTTCTTAAGGTTAGCTTGAGATCATATATACTACGTATCTTTGTTTTGTATAACGTCTTCTTAAGGTTGGCTTAAGATCAGACATACCACATATTTTTGCTTTATATAATGTCTTTTTAAGGTTAGCTTGGATTGGACATACTATGTACCTTTGCTTTATATAACGTTTTTGTAAGGCCAGCTTAAGATTAGACATACTACGTATCTTCGCTTCGTATAACGTCTTCTTAGGGTCGGCTTGCTCTCAGTGGTAAGCAGGTAAGGAAATGGGAATATGGACCATCGGGGCTTTTGTAAAGGTGTGAGATAGAGGAGGTTATCTTACTGACCCAACATCTCAACTCCACTATCATTTAGTTCCCGGGTATTAACGTGCGTAGTTTGGAGTTAAGATGTAGCCTGGGAGATTTCGGCGAGAAGAGAAAGAAGAGGACTTGTCCTTCACCATCTCAAAAGTGGTAGAGAGCAGCAGTCAGTAATCAAAAGAAACAGAGTCTCCCATGCCCTGCACGCCCGAGACCGCGGTGGTTGTAAGCAAAAATACTTGCCAGGTTCCTTGAATGGAGTTATTGAAGTGTGGTAGTTCAGAGACTGCCTATTCAGAAGAAATGGAAAGATTGTAGATATGTCCCGGGCCACACCTTCATGCACCCAACCAGCACTTGTGATCTAGTAACATGTCCATGCCATGGCCTTGTCTAGTTTAAGTGATATTGCAGATTCAATATCTTCTTATAGCATATACCCCCAAAATACAGCAATCCATTGCGGGCCGCGGCACGGCCATGGTACCCATTTTCATCACAACAAAGCCATTGGGACCTAGCTGAGCCCCTGGCGCCTTGACGTTGATTGGAGATCGTCTCTACCACAGTCCAATATTCCTATATAAGTGCTTACATCCAGCAGATTGGCACTGCCTCTTTGCTGTTGTTACATCGCTAGTCGCGCCGCTTGTAGGTTTATAGGCTTACTCGATGCTCTCGCCTCGCCTTCATGTCCTTGCAAAGCGGGAAGTTATTTATCAAACCACTCGGTGTTTGACTCAGTAGCTCCCCTGTCCCTATCTACAGGAGTCCTGAAGTAAGCGAAGTCTCCGTTTGGCTGAGGCGGAGTGCTAGACATTCGATATCGGCTTGCTGGAAGGAGTAGTCACGTCTGCTGTAGGACCTCTCGCCTAGGGTGCTTCCTGTCAGGCTCGATATGTGCGCTAGATAGCTGGTAGAGTAGCACTGCCTCGCTGCCTCACCGCCTCACCAACCCGCTAGTTTTCCTGTGGAGGCTAGAAAGAAAATGACCAGGTTGGGTGAGGCTTGTATAATTCCTTTACCTGCATTACTGTCAAGGTACCTATAATCTAGCCTTCACAGAGATCTTCATCTGCTGGCAGTTGTAATAGACTTACATATAAAGCCATTTGGAACATGGGATAGGTATCCTACAACGAAGATAGGCAGGGATCCGATGAAGAGTGCTTGGGTGTCATGTAAGGTACACTGCCATGCAGCTACGAGGTTTGATTAATCCAGGGCTAAAGTATCTGGTCATTCCTAGGAGTCATGGCATCAGCGAGAGACTTCAGGTTTACTATTAAGCCCATTCTATGAGCAAGCGGTGAGCAGGAACTCAAAGCTCCTTAATGTGACACCTACCTTTCAATCCTGTCCATATAGATATTGGAACACAAACACACGATTTGTTGACTATCAGGATGTTCATATCAGGTCTCGTCAGGACTGATGTGAGGTTGCAGTGGCATCGCGTTATCTAGGTGTAAACCAAGCAATGTCAAATCTTGCTACGGTCTATCTATCTAAATATTTAGTAGACCGGGAAGACAGGCTGTGATGGTCTTATACCAAGTTAAAAGTTACTAAGGCAAGTCTGCCTGAAGAGGCACAATTCACCTGTAAATAAAACCACTTCTTCTTGACTAGTGCTTACCTTCCCTAAAAGCGCACTTCCTACCTCGCCCTGAGAATCAATCTTGCTGATTCTCCTTGGATCTGCTAGCGTGAGGCTCAGCAAAAGAGGAAGAACTTCCAGGCGCTGGTCAATGTAAGACATTACGGCGTATATGTCGGCATGCGGCGCAGACAAACCTGACGAGGTGCGATGACGTCTAGTTAATCTGGTGCCTTCCATCAACAACTCGGGTTTGTTACAAGAGACGTCAGTACTGTACGTTGTTAATGAATTGCTGGCATTTAACGTCCTTGTGTGAAACCACGGCAACAAGCAACTTCACGTAGCGCCTAGACTAGACTCTCCTAACATGGATGATTACGAATCCGATCCTGAGACTAGGTATCGGCAGCGCTGTTTCCGTTTGCGTGGGTACGACGATGTACAGATAGCCAGAAGATGGCCTCTTCAGGAAATTTTCTAGAAGTATTCCGTATTAGTCCAGTGTCGGAGTGGCACTGCAAGAGATCTCCACTAACCTACAGAGTTATGATGACCTGTTGCCTGGATAACAATCCTTCGGACCTTGAACTTAGGCGAGGTTGGCAGGGAATCTATTCCCTAAATCCGCAACTTACAATTCACTTTTGCGAATGGACAATTGGCGACGCATGCAGAAATATGCGGTAATATTCTAGGTTAGCTGTTGCCATTTGGTGCGTCCACTTGTCTGACAGTCTGACTATGGTCGGGCGTAGAAGGATGATAGCTTCGGGGGCTGTGTCGATATCACACGATCCACAACAAACAAACAAGGTTACATAAGGGTAGATCCGGAAAGTCGGCATGGACCAGGTCTGGACAATGTGCAGATTACGGGGATTTTATGACAGCTCATTCAAAATGTAGCCCGATGGGCAATGCAGGAAGGATACAAAGGACCTCATAATTGGAGTCACCTGCGTGATGATGCTTTCCCCGCATTCATCGTCGCTTTTGTGCTACCGTACCGACTAGGAACATTGCTGGTAGGTAGCATAGCCTTAGCCCTGGGAACTTCATAGGTATTCTCCTCGAAAACTACTGACGCCATACCAATTGCTGGATGGATTAAGGTACTTTGATCAATTCGACCAAGGTCTACTACAGTACCAAAAGACACGAGGAGCAGCAAAAGATCCCCTCATCAAAGCCACTGCACAGACATCGCTAGTGCAAGCTCAACCTTTATCCATCTGGTGCCCAGGCCCGACAGGTTGGCGTGGTGGTGGTCTGGGGTGCTTATAGTGGGCCCATGGGATGGCTATGCTACGTTATACGCTTCGAACATACTGTGTCTTGACCGACCCTTGACTTGTACCTGTATCCTAACTGGTAAATAATGATACTTGGTTCAGTAAGACATCTACACAATTTACACCCATGAATCTGGCGAAAGCATCTGTATCTTCTGGATGCGTGACGGTAACGTGACACAAGAATTATAGCCAGCAGTACTTCCAGTCTACCTGCTAGTCCTACCTGCATCTCAGGTAGGTGTAAGAGTGCTACCTAGGAACTTACCTAGATTTGAGTTTCGTCACATGCCCAACCTCTCGAAGCAGCTCAGATATAAAATGCATACTTCAGATCCGTCCTTACCCTTTACATGACCCCTCTCTGATGTTTCATCCCTTCACTAGTCGTCATCACTTCCCGCAAAAAGCCTCCTAATAACACCCCTATAACTCGAACCTGTACTTTGTAAATCTCAACAAGCTGGCTTCTCATACCAGCGGCTCTCAGCTCCTGCCATCTTCCTCCTCTGTTGACTCGCGTGCCGGAACCAGCACAATGTCAACAGCCGCCCCCGCTGTAGGAAAGACATCGGACAGCGGCCATACCAATGGGACCTCGTCCGCTCACGCGGGCGGCTTTCGCCCCCAGGCGCCCATGACCGTCGAACGGCCCCGACAGGAGGACTTGCAGCAGAGCTATGCCCAGGTCGTCGACAGCAACGCCAATCCCAAGGGCTGGTACGGTTCTATGATCAATGGCATCGGCGCATGCATCGGCACCCTCGGCGCCATCCCCTGCTGCATCTTGTGTCCCAACCCTTATAAGCAGGTCCACCAAGGCAACGTCGGCCTCGTCACCAAGTTCGGAAAGTTCTACAAGGCGGTCGATCCCGGCCTTGTTAAGATCAACCCTCTCAGCGAAAAGCTGTACCAGGTCGATGTTAAGATCCAGATTGCCGGTACGTGTCTCTCTCTCTCTCTCTCTACCTCTCTAGCAACTGCATATCGCATGAATCCGTGGTAGAGTTTACTGACGAATTCGCAATAGAGGTGCCTAAGCAGGTTTGCATGACCAAGGACAACGTCACCGTCGACCTCACCTCGGTTATCTACTACCACGTCACACGCCCGCACCAGGTCGCATTCGGCATCTCGAACGTGAAGCAGGCCCTCATGGAACGCACCCAGACGACCCTGCGCCACGTGGTCGGCGCGCGCGTCTTGCAGGACGTTATCGAGCGCCGCGAGGAGATTGCCCAGAGCATCAGCGAGATCATCGAGGACGTCGCGGCCGGCTGGGGCGTCCAGGTCGAGAGCATGCTCATCAAGGACATCGTCTTCAGCCAGGAGCTGCAGGGTTCCCTGTCCATGGCCGCCCAGAGCAAGCGCATTGGCGAGAGCAAGATCATCTCGGCCAAGGCCGAGGTCGAGAGCGCCAAGCTGATGCGCCAGGCCGCCGACATCCTGAGCTCCGCCCCGGCCATGCAGATCCGCTACCTCGAGGCCATGCAGGCCATGGCCAAGACGGCCAACTCCAAGGTCATCTTCCTACCCGCCGCCAACCAGACCATGCCCCAGTTCGACGCCGCCATGTCGTCTTCTGATGCGGCCAAGCACTTCGCCGAGTCCGGCGGTGAGCGCACCGAGTTTAGCTCGAGCGACGGCGGCTTCCAGCAGGCCTTGAATGCGCGCGTTATCGAGAACATCTAACGCCTGATAACTTGATGATTTTCGTGTGTCTCTTTGCACTTAAGATTGGTTGGAATGGAGTAGTTGGCTGGACAAGCGCTGGTTTTTGAAATGGTCACCCTTTTGCTTTTCTTGATAAGAAGGGGCGGGGGGGCTTCTGTTAGGACGCGAGATACCCCGTGTTTTCCCCTTTTATAATTGTCGGAATAACGGATACCCATGCCCTGTTTAATGGATTATTACCCAGCATCGTTCGTTTTGTTCGAAAGTTGCCTATCGAGATGATCTGTAATGCTACGGTTGCTCGGAGGTCTACAGATTATGAATATATTTAGTTTTCTCATCATTTGTTGCTCTATCAGCTGGGTGACCTTCAGATTTCGCGCCGGTCTGTATAAATTCAGATTACCGTGACATTACTGCCCTAACCCAGTCCTTTCCACCAGCCATGCATACATCTATCCATGGGTGGGTATTAAGCTCTCCTACACGGGGTATCACTCACATCGAAACCGAAACCTTCTTTCCCCAAAGACTGGCGCATACATGATACATGTGAAGTACCCCGGAAGCTCTAATCGAAGCCCTCGAAATCATCGGCATCCGCACCGCCACCACCACCGTCAACAGCCCCGGACTTGTGCGCTGCTTCCTTGGCGTACTTGGCCTGGTTCTGGGCCCGGATGGTGGCGAGCATCTGGGCGAGGTCCATCTCGTTGGCCTTGTCGGCCTCGGTCATCTTCTCCTTGCGCTCGGCCTCGCGCCTCTTCTGCTTCTTCTCGCGGCGGGCGAGCCGCGTGTCCTCCTGCTCGTGCTTGGCGCTCCAGGCCTCGGTGTTGCGCTTCCGCTTGGCGCGCAGCGCCTCCGCCGCGGCCGGGTCGGGCGCCTCGGCGTGCAGGGCCGCCTGCCGCTGCTTCTCGCGCGTCTTGTTCTGGTACGCGTAGCTGTCCCAGTCCATCTTGCAGCCCAGCGAGCGGTCTCCCTTGAACGATTTGGCTTCGGGCATTTTCGGCAGACGGAGGAGGCTTTTATTTTTTTGTGTATAGGTTAGTCGATGGTTGTTGTTGTTGTTTACTGGTAAAGTAGCTGGGAATGAAAGGCAAAAAATGGGGTGGGAATGAAAAGGACTTGTCCACTTGACTTGACTTACCCCCAACCGTTCCCTAATGCCTCCCAGTCAAGGTCGGCTGTGCGGAATATACTGGTTGTTCATCAGCAAGTCGTATTTTTATTTACGACGGGATGGGAGCAAATACCTGCTCGCCGTGTGTTTACTGTAACTGTATCTGCTGTTAGCGCATCCTGGATAGGTGAAGAGAGGTGTGTGGTCTCAGGATTTACATACCTCCTGACCCAACTAACGAATGCCTTCTGTGCTTTATCATATAATGCTCTGTCCTTTTTCACTATGTCTCTTATCCGCTTCGTCGTCTGATCTGCTTCGTCGTCTGAAACGGTGACATCAAATTGTGCAAATGGTGTAATGGGTGTCTTCCTGATGTCCAGAAATGGCACATAATCACTCTCATTAGGTTGTAAAAGAACTGGTAGGTAGCTTAGTAAACAGTACTCGCTCGTAACGTTGATGTAATGCAAAAAATAATACTAACCAATTGCAAGACCTCTCCGACCAGCTCGGCCAGCTCGGCCACAGCGATGTAAAAATGTCTTCGCATCTATGAAGGTGTCAGCAGCATGCCCTTTCATCGAAGCATCAAGTACAACATATAAGATGAGGATCGCGAGCTTACCTGTTGGAGGATCTATCATGACGACAAAGTCGACCGCAGGAAAATCCAGTCCTGAAATAGCACGAATTAGTGGATGCTACTCATATAAGGAAAATGTGGAGTTATGGAGAAAAAGAACCAGAAGACAGGTTCGGGCAGAGACTAACCTCTTGCCGCAACATCAGTCGTCAGAAGTATAGACGGCTCAACTGCATTGAGGAACTTTGCAACCGACTTCTCTCTGACTTTAGCCTCTTGTTTTCCATGGAGGATGCTGAGCTGGAAGCCGTCTGGGAGGAGAGCGGGTAATATGTGGGAGAAATAGTCGACCGCGGCACATGTTGATAAGAAGATGATACTTCTCAATGGCCGAGGCTCGAGATTTTGTAACAGTCGAGCGACGGTCGGTATCTTTTTCTGGGCTGGTGTCGTGAGATACGTCATCTGCAAACTGGCAGGCGTTTTCCGCTCCTCTATCACGTCTCCCGATTTTGTCTTCACTCGTACCGAAATCTTCACGGGGTTTCTGAGACCGACGCGTATGATCTCTGAGACGGCTTCGCTGACACTCGCAGAGAAAAGACCTGTCCTTCTCTGCTTAGGTAACCGCCCAAGAATGCCTTGGATGTCTTGCTTGAAGCCCAAATCCAGCAGACGATCTAGAGTCAAGTTAGTGCCCCAATTCGTCCTCTTAAAAACAACCATTCGAATTCAACCCCGGTCCTGAGTGGTTGGAAGAGGGCAGGTAATTACCAACGTACTGAAAAACAGTTAGCATTCTGGCTCGTCATTGAGTAGTTTGGATAAGGATCAATGGCAACTGACCCTGCTTCATCGAAGACAAGCATCTCAAAACTTGATTGTGGGCAGTGTACGTGAGGGGATGATAGAAAATCATTCAGACGCCCAGGTGTCGAAATGATCACGTTAGGAGAATGTCTCAAGAAGAAGCTCAAGTCTTGAGCAGGAGACACAGAGCTCCCCCGACCCCCTGCGAGCAGTTGAGGGACGATTACTGGAGTGGTGCTGCTCGGCCGCTTCTCTCCCTCGGCGTCGGCCAGATACCGTGCCATTTCGGCGGAAGCAGGATGGAATGCGACCAAATCCGTGAGGGTCTTGTGGATCTGAATAGCCAGTTCGCGTGTAGGCGCGACCACGATAGCGGCGACATGATGCTTCTTCGTGGGCTCCTCCATGCGCAGAATGCGATGCGCCAGGGGGATCAAGAAGGCGAGGGTCTTTCCGGAGCCGGTTACGGCCTCGACGACAACGTCCTTGTTGCCAGTCCCCATCAATGGCCAGACACCTAGAGTAATCTCACGGTCAATGATGAGTCCGATCTATGATGTTGTGACGATATACATACTTGCTTGAACTGGTGTCGCCTTGGCGAAGCCCATCGAGGTGACGGCATCTACGGCCCATTCCGGGAAGCCGAGTGAAGTCCAACCCCGTGGATCACTCTTGGTGGCTTTCGTCTCCGACGCCATGATTCCACTCTAACCGGGTGAACAGTTCAATTGGAAATTAGTTTATAGTAATGCCCGATATTATAGGACAGATCTACTGTATTAAAACCCAGAGATATATACCACTTGCGAGATGCGACACCGTGAGAGTTGTATGCGACTGCATGGGTGAATGAGTCTGGGAAAAATTAGGCGGTCTAGCGGAGCAGAATGCTTTATCTGATTCGTCAAGCTTCCGATGTCCTTTCAGCGCCAAAGATGCCCACTGCCGACCCTGCCAAGAAGCCCCTGTGCTACCCTGGAAAGCCCCGCTATTCTTCTGCGGACTCTGGAGATGTGATATGGCTTGGCACCATGGACTGCATTTGCATTATATTTTCCACCTTCCACAATGTTGGCGCTTTCTGTATTGCGAATTCTTCAAAATGCGGTTACATCACCATGACCTGAAGGAGAACACCCACCACTCAACAATGCCACGTACATACTTGACAATGCCAAGTACTTGGGCAAGTGGTAAGAGAACATGTGCCATGCAGCTGGGTCACAGAACGTCAAGAAAAAGAAACTTCAAGTATGTTTGAGCGAATCACTCGAGGAGGCCTATCTCTCTTCATTGGTAAGTGTAACCTGAGCTCCAAGAGGAGGTCAGCTTCGGACATGATGGAGGTCTCATGAAGGCCCATGGACAATATAAAACAATCTAGACTACGCAGAGGGGGCCTGGAGGGAACTTCTCGTGCCTTTGCCACTTGAACTATAACCACACACTTCTAGCTCAAAATTCGAAATTCTGTGTTTACCAGAAAGTTAAGCCAACATGCGATATTCGCTACTATGGGGCTTGGCATGGTGCCCGTCTCTCCTAATGACGAGAGCATCTACTATCAGCAAAATACCATACACCACAAGGGCTAACGTCTCTACCTGCAAAATACCGGCACACCAGGACGTCTACTTGAGCGCCGGATTTGGCTACAAGCATAACTGCGCCCCGAGCGTCGGAAACCTGAGCGCGTTCATGATCTTTGTGGATTTTCCCGACCAGGGCGCCACCGAGAGTTCGCCGGAGACGCTGTACGACTTCTTCCTGCCCTCGGCCGCCGACTGGTATAGGACGTCGTCCTACGGCGCTCTGAACCTATCGGTGAAGGCCGATACTTCGCGCTTCTACCGCATGCCCGCCACCGCCGTCAGCTACGACTGGCAGCGCGGGCTCACGGCCGCGGCGCATCAGCGCTACATCCAAGACGCGCTCGCTGCGTACAATGCTACGATTCCCCCAGTCGACGTGTTCTACGTGGTACCGACCAAGAATGCGACGGCTATCACGTTCAGCCCGACTTACATAAACGACGTGACCACGCGCAGCGGGACATACGTCGCCAAGAAGTCGGTCACCTTCGGCCACGACGGGTACAAGACCTGGGGCTCGCTCGTGCTGAACCACGAGACCGGCCACGCCATGTGCCTGCCCGATTACTACCCGTTCAACGGCAGCGCCACAGGGTTGTTTATCGGCGGCTGGAACCTGATGGGACTCATCAGCGGCCCGAGCCCCGACTACTTCGCGTGGGACAAGTGGCGCCTCGGCTGGCTCCGCGACGACCAGGTGAGCTGCGTGAACGCGACTGGGAAGACCCTGTACGTCTTGTCGCCTCTGGAGGTCTCGGGTGGGCTGAAGGCCGTGGTCGTGAAGCACGGTGACAGCGAGGTCTTGGTTGCCGAGGTGCGGTCGAATAAGGGGCTGGACACAGCGTCATGCTCGACTGGCGTCCTCCTCTACACCGTCTCGACGACGACTCCAACTGGCCAGGGTCCCGTGAAGGTTCTCGATGTGACACCTGGCTCTGCCGGGTGTTCTGGCGACGTGTTGAATGATGCTACCTTGAGCATGAATGGTACACGTTCATACACTTTTGCTGACTGGGGCATCAAGGTCGAGGTCCAGGCCCAAGTCGGACAGAACTATATAGTTGCTGTGACTGTTGGGTGAAGTCCTTCGATTTTCCATTGGTACGTATATATATGATTAGTAGTAGGTTAGGGGGTATCCACTCTTGCTTGGAGCTGAACATTGGCAGTGGTATACCACCTACAAATTGACATCAGCATATATTAGGAGGCGTCGTCTGATGTTACTCTAGCGGGGAAACCCGGGTTTTGGATACATGTATTTTGCCTGGGGATTCCAAGAAAGCATGGCATATGACAGCAAAGGGTATATGTCGAGGTCCGGAGACGGCATTCTGTTGCAAAGGGGCAGTTACACCACATATACGCATACACTTACTTATCCAGCTCTCAGGAATGCGAACGAGTCTTTTAATGACGGTGTAGATAGAGTATACTGGACGCGAAATTCACGACTTAAGGCCGATTGGCGAAGAAATCATCGCTCAAAGTATCCATGCGCTGCACAAATTCACCATATCCAGTCAGTTATTGTGAAATTAGTAAGTTAGAGGCTATCTTGCTGCTCAATGCCGTGGAGTGCAAGACAAAAAGACGCCGGAATGACTCACCGGCCAAATGCAACCACAGACAGCGCGGGGCCTCTCGGAACCGCACGCGAGTAAAGTAAGACAAAATATCCCTAGTTTCGCCTTCCCATTTTTTCAACTTCTCTACTTACACAGTCGTGGAGAAGGACGAAAAAAAGAAAAGAAAAAACCTCCCAACCCCTACTCAGATCCAGATTACTAAACTAAAACAAACAAAACAAAAATGTCATCGACACCAACACCCAACAACTACCACCAAGAATCCATCGCCTCATGGTGCGCGAACGCGTCCTACTGGGACGACGGGATCGGGCACGACGGGAACAAATACTGGAAATGTCTGCAAGAGCCCGTGCTGCGCCGCTTGATCCAGATCCGTACAACAAACCCAGAGGATCAGCAGCGCGTCCTCGAGTTCGCGACCGGGAACGGTCTCGTGGCGCGCTGGCTGGTGGACAACATCCCTAATTCTTTCTCTGTCTTGGCCACGGACGTGAGCCAGGAGATGCTGGATCTGGCGAAACGCCGCGAGGAGGAGTCGCCCTCCCGGCACGAGGGCAGAAGGATCGAGTACAGAAGGGTCGATGTCACGGACGAAGAGGCTCTGGCGGCGCTGGTGGGTTTCACACACACAAATCTCTTTAAAAACATGTGAGTGTTGATAATGATATTCCGTCGTTAAAGCCCTCCGGATACGAAATCGTCGTCATGAACATGGCGCTCATGGACGTGTCAACCATCGAGCCTCTCGCGAGCGCATTGCCCAAGCTTCTGAACAAGGGCGGGATGTAAGTACATTACATTACTTAACCTTACACATCCACTCACTCACTACCTACGTAACTACATTTCCTTCCACCGAGAGGGACTCTCACTCACTGAAACATTCGTCCCATTATAACCTAACTTAGATTCGTCGCCACACTCCTCCACCCCATCTTCTTCACCAGCGGCGCCACGCGAAACATCCAGCTCATCGACTCCTCCAACGGCGTCCACATCGTGCGCGGGAAGCTGATAGATCGGTACCTCGACGTGCCGCCCTATCGCGGCGTCGCCTTGCCCGGGCAGCCGGCGCAGCAAGTATACTTCCACCGTCCCCTGCACGAGCTCTTCGCCCCGTTCTTCAGCGCGGGTCTCGTCATGGACGCCCTGGAGGAGCCCGGCTGGGCCGCCGAGGACGCGGACCCTGATCGTATCGAGTCTCATACCAACTTCACGCAGCTTCCTGCTATTCTAGGCTTTCGCATGCGCAGGATCATTTAGGTGAGAAAGGGGGACAGGAGCCAGCGATGTCTCTCCCCCACTGATTGCGATGACGAAAAGTAAAAATGATATTTCTGCGAAGAAATTAGAATACATAGAAAGTCTGTATTCCAGTATGAAAAACGTGAATAAGTTTGTGTCTGCTATCGCAGTTCCACTATCTTCCGGAAACTCTAGGTATGGCAATATGTCTAGTCTACTTTCCTCCGCAGGTATCAGATCAGGCCTTGGAAGGGATCTCAAAGAAGACCGCTCTAGAGTCCTTACCGTTGTACGCTTCATCCAGCTTGTAGAAGCCCTTGCGCTCGAACTGTATGATCGCGCCCTGGGGCAGATCAGCCACATTGCAGTCAGCAAACGCCTGGATGCGGTACTCGGTGACTGGCGTCAGCCACTGCTCCAGCTCGTCTTGCTTCTCCAGCTTGTCCTTCGAGATTAGGTAATCGAATGAGACGAGGTCAACGGGTACGAGTTTATCCTGTGAGGCTGCCAGCCACGTAACCTTCTTCTTGGTCTTCTTGACGTCGCCGGTGAGATTAAGCTCCAGGTCGATCGCCGTGACATTGGCGTCTGCGTCGTGAGTGAAGCCTCGCACGTAGGCATTGCCCCAGTTCATGAGCGTCATTTCCTCGTCTGTCTCCAACATCTTTGCGTCGGCTTGCTCCAGAAGGATTGTCTTGCCATAGACCACTTTCTTCATGCCCAGGTCAGCGTTCTTGCCGTGTTTCGGTTTTAGTGCCACTGAAGGCCCAGAAACACCCCGGACCGTGCAGAGGACAGCGCCTGAAGCTGCAATCGACACATGACGGGGCGCGACAGGGTCAATGTACTTCCTGTTCGTGGCCCAAAAGGTCCCCCATTCAAGGTTCAGGATGTTGCGACTCGGCCCTTGCTTGAGAATGAACTCCCGCAGGGCAGGCACAACGACGCCTCGCCTAACGATGCCTCTAATAGTCGGCATCCGGGGGTCATCCCAGCCCCATACCTTTCCCTCGTCAACGATCCGGGTCAGCTTGCGCTTCGAAAGTACCGTGCGGACGAAGTTTAAGCGAGAGAAATCCCAGATGGGGACCTTCCGAAGCCCGAGCGCATCTTGCATCCACTCGTATTGGACATTACGATCGCGGTACTCGTTGGTACGTAAGGCGACTGTAACGCCTTCGATGGAGCCCAGGATCGGAGCACAGAAGTCGCTAGACAGAAGAATAGTCAGTTGGGGATCTTCTCAAGTGGTGCGGAGGTTAGATAGGCAATCCTACAAAAGACATACTATGTCGGACACACTTTCCACTGAGTCCCTGTACGATGATGTGGTTGGAGGTTGCAACGATAGATGACGGGGTCTCGTAGCGTGCCGTTCGGACTATCGTAAGCAATACGCGCGCGTAGAGCCCATCTCCGCCCTTCCTCGGAGCCAGTCTTCATCTCCTCAAACCGTGCGAGAGTCTCCTCGACACCGAGGTCGCGACGCCTCGAGGGGAGTCGGTTCTTCCGATCCTCGTCGCCTTTCCCAAGCTCCGAGTCGTCAGCAAACGCCTTGCCGTCTTTGATCAGCTGGATAGCATAGTCGTGCATTTTCTGGAAGTGATCGCTGGAGTAGCTTATCTCTTCGGGCACGATGTTCATGAGCTTGAGATCGAACAGGATAGCCTCTTGGAACTCCATCTTCTCTTTGGACGGATTTGTGTCGTCGAAGCGGCACAGGAGTTTACCCCCGGGCCTGAGATGGGCGAAGTAATCATTGAGAAGAGCGGCCTTGGCGTGGCCGATGTGCAGATACCCAGACGGTTCCGGCGGAAAGCGCGTGACAACTGGGCCGGTGATGCCCGGGAGATCAATGTTGTAGCTCGCCCCGGCAGCGCTCGCAGCTGCTCGTGCTGCTACCTTCTCCTTCGACGATGCGGCATTGACGGCGTGGAATGCCTCGGTCACCCACGGATTGGACGCTTCGATGAAGGCATACCACCTCGCAATGTTGCTGTCTGCCTTTTGTATTGAGGAAAACGCCACGTGGTTCCCACGGATTGTGGCCCAAACCACCAGATCAGCGAAGGACACGTTGTAGCCGACTATGTAAGAGCGCAGGTACAAGTGCGCATGGAGTTCCTCGAACGCCTTGCGGAACGCCTGGAAGTTGGGTGTCGCGAAGGCTTCGCTCCTAGCTACCCATCCCTCCAGCTGACGATACCAAATATTATTAGACTGGCTCCTCCACATCAACGAGATGTGAGATGAGACGTACTGCGTGTAATGCTGGAGAACCGGCAATCCCACTTGCAAGCCTCGCAAAGTATCGAAATACATCACCATCTTGGAGAACCTCGCCATTGTCCAGAGTTAGTCGACTGCAGAGTCTTGATCGAGATATTTGCCCTCGCGCGCGGTAACCTCTAAGCCGTGTAACAAATCATTTCTCTGAAGAAATGAAACAAGCACAAGCCCCGGATAGACTGTAGCCGGTGAGGCTCTCGAGGCATACTCAAAGGTCGCCATGATGAGCTGACAATTCAACAATTCAGGTCACAAAATACCACTATCGGGTGAAAGTGTAACTTGAAAGGGAGGGAAGCAAGACAGGTGGATGTGGGGGTGAGGTCGTTGTTGGCAGTTATACCAACTGTCTGAGTGCCCAACGATTTACCCCGGTCCCCGGCTGGCCAGCACGGGGTGACTCACAAGGCAATGATTAACCTAGATAGCCAAAAATTTTGGCCCGAACCAGTTGATACCTTTTTCAAAGGATAGTATGCTCACATCGGGATTCGGAGGTCTTATGACTTAGACCTAAGGCATAATTTGTTCCCGCGGACCCGGTGACAGGATGTGATGAAGGTTATCACACCGCTCCAAAACCAGGAGAGAAATCGAGACACTCATACTGCCGCCTCGGAAGAAAATCGAGGAGAGGGTAAGGCGAAGTGCGAGGGATTCGGTTTAATGATATCCTCTCGTATACAATGTGGTTCTATGCCCGCTGATCCTGATGACCTGAGCAAATCCGAAATCTTTCTGGGAGATATGGTCAATATACAGTACACAGGTAACATAAGCACTGTATTGCTGAGGCATCATGATGAGAGGTCCTACAGTGTCCCTGTTTATAAACCCAGGCGGTTCCTACCGTGAACCCATCTCCCACTTTACCAATCCAATCCCTTCCATGGCGGCTTCGGAGCCTTCAATACAAGCCACCCTCGAAGACGGCCGCATAACCTCGATCTCGCTTATAAACTATGCCTTTGTACGTCCGATCACCAGCCGCTATGCTATGCCCATAGTCATTTCCATCTGGAAAAAGAAAAACTGACGAGGGCCCAACAGACACCTCCTCGGCAAAAAGTCATGGAACGTCTACAACCCCGCCAACATCGCGCGCGTGAAGCGCGACGAGGCTGAAGCGCAGAGCCGTGCCGAAGCTGAAGAGAAGCGCCAGCAAGAGCTCGATGCGGCAAGACGACTCGCGATCCTCCGCGGCGAAACGCTGCCGCCCCCGTCACCGCCCCCGGCACCGATCGCCGAAGAAGAAGCAGCACGCACAAACCGTCACAAGCGGGACCGCGACGATGATGATGAACCACGGCATCATTCTTTTCGCGAACCGAAGAAGAAGAGGAAGCGCTTCGGCGAAGATGACACGGACTTTGAGATGCGGGTGGCGAGGGAGCGGGCAGTCGCCGTGAGTAGCGCGGGCGCGCTGGGTGGTGGTCCGGCCGGAAATGGCAAGAAGACCAGCAATGATGCACCCATCGTTGACTCCCGGGGCCATATCGCGCTGTTTCCCGAGACGGAGCCGAGTAGACGCGGGTCCAAGAACGAGGATGCGGAGCGGGAGGCAGCCAAGAAGCGACGCGAGCTCGAGGACAAATATACCATGCGCTTCGCCAACGCCGCTGGCAGAGACGGCACCGGTGTCACGGGCTCGGGACCCTGGTACGCGGGCAGTGCTTCGGGGGCTCTTGCTCAGACCCGGGGCCCTGGCAAGGACGTCTGGGGCAACGACGACCCGAACCGCAAGGGCCGAGACGCCGCGAGGATATCGGCTGACGACCCCCTGGCTATGATGAAGAGGGGTGCGGCCAAGGCGCGCGACGTCGAGGAAGAGAGGCGCGCTTTAAACGAGGAAAGGGAAAGGGAGCTGAGACAGTTGCGCAAGGAGGAGAAAAGACGCGAAAAGAGACGGCGACATCGCGGCGAACCTGACGATGAACTGGATGGCTTTATGCTGGACGGCCAGGGCGTGAGCAACGATAGGGACAGAGACCGCGGCCGGGGTCATCGGGAGCACAGGTCTCAATCACATCGGAGCAAGGAGGATAGCCGAGAACACCGACATCGCCATTCGTCACACAATGATCGTCCTCGTGATCGTAGCCGTGATCGCAGCCGTCACCGGGAGGACCACCCCGAACGTAGTCACCATCGAAGCAGCCGGCGACTGAGGGATCCTGAAGATGGAGCGGAATGCTCACCGAAGCGAGAGCAGCGGGAGCAGCGAGAACGGACGAAAACCGACCGTTACTAGCATACTATGATTTTACAGCATGGCGTTTAGAGAGTTCAGTGTGGCATATACCCGGGACTGTTTCGTTGGTTTCATTAAAAATTGTTATGAATCACAATCTATCTTGCTCTCTTTGTGGGTATTGGTGCGATTAGCAATTGGGTATCGATTCCTGCCAGACTTGTCCTTCTTGCTGATTGGTGACGGTAATGACGAAAAAAAAAAAGGATGAACATGCAAGCCATTCTTCAGCCCCGTTTCCATGGCAAGTTAATGGCCACCTTCTTCATCCTCTTCTCCACAAGCTCCACGAACCTCGGCACCTCGAGCTGCTTGAGTGCTTCGATGATCTGCTTCACCGTCTCTGCCCTCAGGCCCTCTTTGCGGTCGCTGTAGATATCGATGCCTTCCTCCGTAAACAGCGTGGGTGCGAACCATGTGACGGCCCAGCGCTCGGTACCTCCACCGCTGGGTACCGGCCGCTCGCCCCATCCGAGAATCTCCCAGTGGCTGCTGGCAATCGCGAGCAGGCCCTTGCCGCGCCAATTCCAGGAGCCGGGTATGTTCGGGTCGGGCTTCTCGATGCCGACGACGGTGTGGACGCCCCCCTTGCCGTTCTTCTTCTCGTACTCCACGATGTTGTCGTTGACCGAAGGCTTGGCGTTGTCGCCCTTGCTCGCGTCGTGGGACTTGTGAGGCGTGTAGGTTATGCGTACGTTCTGGGCCGACTCCCACATGGACAGGGTCGAGTGCGTGACGGTCCATGTATTCCAGAGCCACTCGTTGGACGGGGCGATGAACGGCTCGGCTGTGTTTGCTTTCGGGTTCGAGGAATTGGTAGCATATTTGGAGGGCGGTCGCAGAGTTATCGGCTTAGGGTATTCTCCATTTGGAGCAGAGTCGCTCTTTGCGTTGTCGGTATCTGCCATTGTAGAAAGAAAGTTCTTTTTTGTCTAGGACATCGACGTGGAACTCAAATCTGTTTGATGAGAAACAAGAAAGGGATGAAATACCTAGTAGAGTTACGCGTCAATGTCACGGGGTGCAGCAAGTAACAGTGACCAATGATGTCACACACACTGTCCCAATTGAGCTAGGTTAAGCAAGTGCAGGAGGTACCTGACTGGAGTCAGGGATAATACAGCAAGTTGCGGACAAGGTTACAAAGCGGGTGTACCTTGTACAGCATACTACAAGTAAATTGATTCTTGACCACTCTCCAGTTGTTTTATGGGCAGCAGTTGAGAAAAACACTCAATCCCAATCGAAAGAGCAATTCGAGATGGAACTTGCCGAACTTGCAACTGCATTTTGCCTGATGAGAATGAGATGGTTATCGACATCAAGTAATCCTCATACAGGACCCCTGTCTCGCTAATTCCGGCACTTGGGACCAAATGAGACGCTAGTACTATTACAGCAGTACGCAGAACTGTGTATTTCCCCAAGTTCTTCAATTTTTAGAGTGCCCTCCCAAGTTCAAACTTTAGAGACCGGCTGCTTCATTCATGTTAAAATCTTGTATCCCTGCTCTACCCCAAAGCGAATCCTTAAAGGTATGAGAGGCACAAACTAGTTCTCTCGTACACCGACTCTTCTTTTAGCTCGAAGTTAGCGAAGCCTCTGGACGGAGGACGTTGGGTGGCTCTCAGCTCTCCTATCGAATTCCCCAAATTTGGATACTGAGGAGGACGGGAGCTATTAGGCACCAATCCACAAGCCTCTTAACTTACAAAATTCCAGGTTCCGTCAAGTACAAACGAGCAACGACACAGCATAAACAAAAGAGATGGACGATTACGACAGTGAAGATGGCACTGCCGCTGCTATGGCTGCTGCTATGGGATTTTCCAGCTTCGGCGGTAACAAGACGAACAAGCGCCGCAAATTCAACCATAATACTGACGATGCTGGTGGGGCGAGCGCGAGCACCGGTTCGAACATGACTCCCTTGGGTGTCAGGAACAGCAGTAACATGAACACGGATGAAATCGAGCTCGATATGGAGGACGATGAGGGCCAGGGTCAGGGCGGGCAACCTACGATACCTGCTCATCCAACCACACAGCAAAACGATGGCGACCAGGGGGACTTCGAACCCCAGTTCATCGACACTTCGCGACCCTCAGCGCCACTCTTGCCAACCGCCCTTGTTGACGAGTTCCAGGCTAAGATTGACGCTATAGTCAGTGGTTCGGCGGAGCCAATACAACCCTCGTCAGCTTTGAATGGCAGCGCTCTTCCGGTTCGAGACGGCAGTCACGGCGGAGTTCGGCGCCATGATACCAAGCGAGACGGTGATCGATCGGGTCCGAAGTGGTGGGAGAACTACTACGATCCAGCCTCTATCGTCAACCCTTGGGAAAAGCTTGAGCAAGACAACGGGCTCGAGCCACGGGGACGGTGGTTGTCGTGGGAGGAGGCGAAGGCGAAGACGCCGCAAGCCTGAGATTCCCCTTGCACACATTTTAGGCCAACTCCAGATACCAGTTAGAGATCCGGTTTCCTCAAGCCTCGAATGCGTTGCCGCTATTTCGATCTATTAACTTTTATCGCATACTATGAAGCCCGGAAAGGTGAAGTTCAAGTAGTGGCTAGGCACACTACCTGTCAAGCAAGCTGCAACGCCAACAACCCTTCGACATAACTGGCCAGCACTCAGCCTCTCCTAGGCCATGGTGGGTCACGTGATCCCCTTCGCTATATACTACGAAGCTGCGACATGCACCGATGAACCCACCCTTACATAGCACCCCTATCCTGGCCAAGGTCCCACGGACATTCACTGGTATTGTACAGGGTTTCTCCATACAGTGCTGGAACCTGAATTCGCGTGCCAATACGCTTTGGCACGTCACTACAAAAGGGGAGGGCATGTATTGCTACAGTCAGGAACACCTCTTTCCCGCTCAACCACACGGGATCGTCCTTCCCACGCTACATCTCCTTCACGAAAGGAGAGAAGGCCACAACCCCCCGAAACGGAAAGGTGTGGTGGTATGCTCCCGTGGAGGGTGTGGCAGTGAGTGTGCTATTTACAGGGAAGATACCTCCTCCATGCGCCCCCAGTGTGCCTCCAAGACACCACCTGATCACCTCGGCTGTCCTTGCCTGTCCTGTCCAGTGGTGTTAGAGGCTAGGTTACCCAGATGGAGATGTACCGAGGGCGAACCACGGCCCTTCCCGGTTGCACTCCCCGACAATGTCTCGCATACGTGCCCCTGTCCCTGCCAAAAGCTGAAGATAATGTACATCTGACCCATGTCGGCTTCGAATGGCCCCGTACCACCCAATCATAAGTCATAATCCCCTAAAACTTGCTGTCCCTACTCTCGCTAGCTTACCCGCTGTTGGTCAGCACGTGTCTAGCCGCTGCCCGCGCTCGCAGGGCGGCCCAGGCCAAAACGCAGGGACAGCTGGTAGCCCCGTCCCCTGCTGCAGCTACTGCCCGCACGCCCTGGGTACATATGTAGGTTAGGTATGTACCTTGGTATGTAGTACGCTAACTGCTCGTTGCGTAAAGCAGCGATGCAGACCGGCGCCTATTTGCCGCGGTGCCGCCCAACACCGAACCACGACTTGTCAGCAAACCCACCCAACCACAGGCCGTGGAGGGCGTGTGCTGATCCAAAGCGGTGGGAACTGGGAGAACACGTTTCCTGGAGTGGAGGGGCGTGTGCATTTGAGACGGATTCCAGGCACGTGGTACCCATCGGAGCATGCGGCAGATCTTGCATATCCAGATCTCGCATGCCTTGCCCACCCGCCCTTCGTACTAGGGCCGATCTCCTCGTACCTATCACAAAATTTATAGGGAAATTCCGAGACGCCGCAAATAAATCAGGAAAATCCTTCCAAAGTATATCCAAACGACAAGGGTAGAAAATGGGGGTTTTCTTTGACTTTTGGGGCTTTTTATGACGCCCAATTTCTCGAGACTTTTGTTGTAAAGTGCAGACAAAGACCGCAATAGGCTCTAAGTTAGTATTCGGGCGAAGGATACCGATCGCGAGCCATCTTGTACTCCTTGGGGTGCTTCTTCTCCACCTTCTTCTTGAGGGCCCTTCGAATTTGTCAACTCTCAATCTTGTTCCCGTCGTCTAAAACAAAAAGGGGTTCCAAACTTACGAGACTTTTTTCGACGTCCATTCAAGGTTCGCCCGTACTTCCTGCGCATCTCGCACACCATCGGCAAAGCGGGCTCTTGACCTGGCCAGGCGCGCCTGTGCCTTGGCTTGCAGCTCCAAGAGCTCGCGATGTTTTGCGTTGAGTGTTCCGGAACTGTTGGTTTTTTTCGCATGCAATTATTAGCTCGCGGTTTTCTTCTTCTCGGCTATTATTAAAAGGATGAAAATAAAAACTCACGTCTGAGCCTGCGTAGCCAGGCTTCGATCCAACGGCAGCGGGTCGAAGGCGTTAGCAAAGCGATCCTGCATGTACTCGTTGAAGTCGACGCCGCTGGCAGAAGCGACGCTCTGCTCGTCGTAGTAGTAGCAGTCATCTCCACCGTCTTGCGAGGCCTGCGCTGCTGAGCGTCCCGCTCCGCTGCTGGTGCCGTTGTACGAGTACGTCCCGCCCCCGGACGACACGACGGACGGGTCGGTCGTCTCGGGAGGCGAGACGTCGTACCCGGCGTTGCTGCTGTACCCGTAAGGGTACGCGTACGAGGCGTCTGTGTCCTTGGTGGACACCGTCACATCGCTGGTGTAGTACTGGGTAGAGTAGGTGGCCATGGTGGGATGGATGGATATGCGAGTGTGTATGTATGTGTGTATGCACGTGCAGATGGGTAAGGGTTCCCGTTGTGAATGGGGGGATAGTATGAGGCTCAATGGATGTTTTTAAGGTATGTATCCTGCACGAGTGGTTGCTAGGACGTGGATGGGATCTTGTTTTAGGGTAGCAGTGATATCAAATGTATGTATGGATGGATGGATATATGTATGAAGTGTTTGTAAGACTTGGGTTTCTTAGTATGTGTATGTGTGTTTTGTCTCGGTGGTATGTTGGCAGGTTCTGTCTTGAACTTTCTTTTGTCCAAAAAAAAAGTCGTAGAGGATAGATAGTAGGGATATGGGAGATGAGATGAGATGAGTGTTTGATGAGGAAGGAAAGAAAAGAAAGAAGAAGAGATTTCCTTTCAACCCGTCGAGAAGCCCATCCTTTTATACTTTTTTTTCTTCTTCTTCGACAGGGCAGGGCGAGGACTACTTACTACGAGAGGTCCATGACCGACACATACCTTGGGTAGAGAGAGAGAAAGATACATAATACAAAATTCAAACACCGGTGCCTCGGTATAGAGTATCAAAAAAATCGATAAAGTCTCCCCCCCTTCCTTCCCCCGATTCGTCCGGCTTGGGGACGGTAACTGGGATGTACGAGACCAGAATTGTGTCTGTGTGTGTGCCCCCGACAAACAGGGGGTATGAGTATAAGATGTGACGAAAACACACACATAAAGAAAAAAAAAGAATGAGATATGAAAAATTCCATCCCATCCCTCCCGCCACACCCCCCACCCTCGCTTGTTTGCCTTTCCCTTTCCCCTGTCCCCGGTAACAAAGTACCTACCGGAAGTAAGGAGGGGTGGGGGGGGGGTGAGGGGGGTGAGGGTGAGTGACTTACTAGAGGGATGGGGGACATGGGCATAAAACGGAAAAGAAAATAGAATAAATTTATTGAAGAATATCAGGGGGTGGAAGGAACAAACGAGAGAGTGGCCAGGGAATGGTGCATATAACCATTAGGCCAGGGCATGTTATGTACACACATATCTTAACCTAGGAGGTAAGTAAGTAGGTAGGTACGGGATGAATCACGGGATGTACAGAATAAAAGAAATGTCAAGGAGTAAGGAGGCAAGGATTAGGTTAGTAGACCCGATAGACAGCTAGCTACCTATACACACTTAACCTTAGAGAGCATATAGTAAAGCATACTTTACCTACACACGGCCCGGGTATATATCAAAGGTACAAATATACATGCATCACCGGGACATGTCAAAAAGCGTACATAGGTTGTATCTGCATGACACGGGGGTATAAAAAAAGACATCTGAGCAGAAATGGCTAATGCTTGGTTGGAGGCATGTGCTCCCCGGCAAGGCAGACAGGACAGAACATGGGGACACAATGGCATCCCGATTTGCCCGTTACGAGGGGGGGCAAGCGTAAGAGGGCATTTCGTGACGCAACATCCATTCCATATCTACAGAAATCTGCGGGTTGGAGGCTAGATTAGCCCAGTCAGTCCCATGGGAACCGCATGCTCGGAACTGATATAGAAACCGCCGGAATTGGACGAGTAACGGAACGCTAACGCCATGGGATAGGACAAGAAGAGATGACAGTCGTGGCAAAAGGACAAAACATTGATAAGCCAGGGAATAATAATACCAGGATTTCGAAGTGTAAACTTCAAACGAGTTAGTTGAGATGACGTTAAATATAAAACGACTTTTGTAAGCCAGAACCGTGGGTTGGACCTCGAACCTCTTACCATGCTTGAAGACCTGCATACTACACGATTAGACGCTTGGCGCCGACGCTCATTCGTCTGCGAGATAGACGTGAGGGATTGACATGCAGACTGCATGTATGGTATGGTATGTCGACAGGTGGAGAGAGGCGTGGACTTATACGTCGTGGCCCCTGCCCTGCCTGCAGCTTCGGAAAGTATGCCTTGCCCATACTACCCAACCTACTAATCAAGTGTGAGCAGACCACGGGGGACACATGGAGCAGTAGTACATATAGTTAATCATGGAACCAAATGACTAATAGCTTCATGTTGATCGTGCCGTTAAGATGTCGCAATGACGGTGTCCTGTATGTGCGTAGGTACGTACACCTTACCTTTTTCTTTTCCGAGGTATAGCTGTGAAATAATGGCTCTACCCCTCGTAAGCTGCATGTCCCCTCAGCCGACGAGTGGTAAATCCACTGGTTACGTGACTCCCGCAGGCGGGGAGTCGAGTATCCCCCGTCTATCCGCCTTGGGGCGGCATTAATAGTGGATTTCTGGGATCCCCCTATATGGACGTTGGGGAGGGGGGCGTACGACCAGCAGTCGAGCTACATGGCAGGCAACCTGCATTAGCCTTTCACGATCGTGGAACGGCGGATTGGGTGTGTAGTAGCGGGAACTTGGTTTCTGCGCGGCGGTGTGTATGCCAAGTACATAGTGCAAAGCACCGGTACTCTACTACGGTGTCTCTGGTACCCTCCGTCCTGGGAAGTGGGCGAATGAGAATAGTATGGGCAGTGGATTTACCTAAGATGGTGACGAACAAACATGGCTGATATGGGATGGAGAACTCCTTTTGATTACAGACGGTCGAGGATCTTCGGGGGGCGTCGAAACGAACGAGTTGGGACTGGTAGACGAAGCCCTGCACATCTGCCGCTCCTCTTGCTTTTGTTTAAGCTGCGGCGTCCTAGGCAAAGCGCAGGAGTGAACTGGTAACGGCCAACCCCCTCTCGTGGTACGTGGCAACCAGGGCCTGGAACCCGATATGCCAGGGTGAGCCGGAATTCGGCGGCATCAGTAGTTGCCGGAAAGTCTTTATGCTTGAAGCGTAAGGAGGGATGGATGCACAGTGGGTTGATATCGACCGTCCTCCCGATCTCACCGCCCTCCGGAGCAATCCAGTCACATGCCTGCGCAACAAGCGCGTCGATAGGAGAGAGAGAACTAGCCCCAAGGCAGCATGTAAAAGCGGCGATGTGGTCAAATGTCTTCATGCAACCTACGCTCAGCAGCGCCCCACCTGTGCTGGTTGGAGAATCCATCCCAAGACGGGAAGTAGGTGAAAGGAGGGAGGCGACATTTTCCGGAACGTCAGGACTCTGGATGGCTGCTGGAATGGGTGAAGCAGTCGGCTACTCTACTGGTCGGGTCACCGTCAGGCAGAGCTGCAGCATGTTGGGCTCTTGGGTCGTGGGTTGCTGTGATGCGTTGTCAGGTCAAGAGCCAGCCAACTATATTGACCTTCCTTCTTGCTATCCAAACAAGCCTCCGAACATGGGGATTACAACTTCCATGTCAGGATCGGTAGTACCTCCCAAGTGACATACCGCTTTTCTCTTGCACTTGCCTCTCTCAAAGATATCTTCCAGTCAGAAGTCTTCAGGAATAGTGCTCTCTCTCCCTATTAGCTAACCTAACCTAGACTAGGGTGAGACAAGTGGGAAGCCCAATTGATTTTTTTGATTGGTCGAATATTCCCGGAATTCCACTCCAGTCTCCAACCCTCTTAGGTTAGCTTTTCATACTGTACTGTGTACATGGTCACGTACCTCGCTGTGGACAATCGTGCTGGGTGCCAGACACAACTCGGACTTTTTGGACATTGGCGATGTAAGGTTAGCTGTCTTCATTTGCATTTCCTAAGTTCAAGGGACGTCGTTTTGCATGCGGTCCTTACTACCTAGTCCACTTATCCATTTCCCTCCCTCAACAACGTCTATCCAAGGTACTCTCAAATATGCGTGAGGTATTACTGCACCCATAGTTTTTTTCTAGGAAAAGCCCAGCTTACCTAACCCCCGCATGCCGTTTCGGTCAGTTTCTTGCCCCTCCTTCGTCCTCAGACCTCCGGGGGATGTAATAAGCGGCATGTCCCGCGCCACCAGATGCTTTTGTTGTTGATCCGAAGCTAGTCGCACCGCGGAGGTCTATCTGAAGGATTTCAGAGGTAAACATTTTATCTATGTCGTCCGTTGTATGGCATATGTGCGCACCTAACAACCAGTGAAAGGAAGGTCAGGTTCCTGTGCTCGTCATCTGTGGCCCTCCTCGCACCAGACAAAGTTCGGACGGCCTATGTTGCTTTCGAGATCTGAAGACGAAACAGCGGAACAATGTTATTTGTTGACATGAGGCACGTTGTGCCAAACACAGATCGTCATCTCCTACTAGGTTAGTCTGCATTCGGCTACAGCACTTTTCAGACACGGAGAACTGCATCTTGAGCGTCCACAACCTACACCCACACGAAAAACTCTCCTAGCACTCGACAAATAAGAGCCCACTGTCAGGGGCTTGACGTGACACTGGCAGGTTACTGGGCTCGTGACCTCATCCCATCCAGCGCTGTTGACATGACGAAATTATATATCAAAACCCTGGAAAGGGTAGAGACTATGACCCTATGGTACATCACACACACGACTCCCCGCCCCGGCACTCTATGTCATGGGTGGATTTGAGCAATGCTTCGATGGACTGAAAGCCTGAAACTTACAAATTTAATATCAGTATTGTGGGGGACTGATGACTTGCAGTTCGGAAGGGCGATAATGAGCCTGAAAGCTGTGGCCCAGTTGACCCCCCAGTCTACACTCTACAGCGGGATCGGCACAAGGTCCCCTTCCCATCTAAGGTAGTCTAGGTTACGGGAATTATCGAGAGACTGTCTCGCAATTCTGTCTCATGCGGACTTGACAGCACTTGCGTCGTGAAACACAGACAAGCTGAGTGGGAGCGATACTTTCTCCGCAGCGCATGATAAGGTAGCTCAGTGAGTAAGGTTAGGCTAGGTAGGTACGTTGCGGTGTGGTGCCGTGATGTACGACTCCTAATCAAGAGACACGCGGCGCGTAAGGCAGAATACTCGAACAAATCATCTGCAATGGAACCTTCGTTTCGATGCTACGGTATGTTCAACTTTGGGGGACCGGATGGCGAACAAGGTAGCAGTGCAAGTATAACATTGACGGTTTCTTAAAGACGTTATGTACAGCGGGCCAGAGACTTGGAAGTGGAGGACCCCATGCATGGATGGTGCTTGGTGATGGGGGTACCTTCTTATTAAAATCCCGGGGTGCATGATGTGTCTGCAAAGTGGCGGGCCAGCTTCAAATTCGTTAACATGGGCAAGTTAGTCTAATTGTTCTGATCCGCTGCCAAATGTGCATGTGGGAGATTGAACTCCCAGCGCCGTCCTATGCGTTGCAGAGAAAACGCAGCAGCACTCGGTGTAGTAGTTAGCTGTTTTTTAACAGTGTCGTCGTATATACCAAGTTATGAAATATCACGTTGAAGTTATATATGGCAAATATCAAGGTCAGTGTGAGTCAGTACTAGTATGCCCTTCCACGTGTGCAGGCATAACCCATTGCAATGCACTCGAGGCTTCCTTGTAACTTAATCTACTTCGTAAGTGCCTCTTGGCCATTACCTAGCACCTTAAGGTTAGCACTCTCAGGCTTGCAACTCAGGACTGTGGTGCGAATGATACATACAGGTACAGGGTACCCTCAGGTGTTCTCTTGCCTCTGGACGGTTTTTCTCCTTCCATCTATCTTCCTCCTACTCATGGTGGAGAAGTTGCTTAAAATCTGTTCCTGCCGTAGACCAACTCATCTTACCCGTTGTCTTCCCCTTGCGCTCCTACCTGATAAGCTGGCGGCAGCTGCGCATCCTCAAAAAAAACACTGAAGAGCTTTCCCCTGGCAAGTGCCATCCCATCTCCATCTCTCCAAGTATGGCCATATTCCATCGCCTGCGCGGGCTAGAAGTCACCGTCCAGGTGAACGGCTGGACAGCTGTAGACTACGATGATCCAGCTGGGAGTCAAGAGGGCCAGGCCGCCCAGTACCCGCGAGTATCTTCGCACTTTATCGAATGCGGCGACGATGAGCGTTTCAAGATCCATCTCAGAGTATCCCAAAACTACCCGTGGGGTCGCGCGGAAGACGCGCTGCAGTTTACCGTCAAGATTGACGGGGTTTGGCAAACAGGCGCGGTCTGCAGACGGAATCATAACTTGCCCCATGAGTGGGAGAAATTCTTGGGTGCCCGCGTGATAAAAGACCCAGTCGATCCTTTACAGTACAAGTTCGAGGAGTTCGTCTGCTCGCGGATTACGGAGTGTAGGTTTCTCTCTCTTCCCTACCATGCTGGAAAGACACTTCACTGACATATATACATATATACATAGCTACCCAATCTCGCCAAAGTCGATCTGACCCGACATTGATGAATTCTATAGGCAAGATTGAGGTTGAGGTGTATCGTGTCACATTCAAAAAGACAGTCAGCTATAACTTCCATGGCGAGGTTGATGGGCGCTTTCCAAGAAAAAGGAAGGCACGGAAGGGCAGAAGCCAGTCACACAGGACCAAGTAAGCGTTTTTTTTACCTGCTACCCTCTTGCTATATTCGCACACTTTCTATCAGTGTCGATCCCAAGCTAAACGAGCTGTCTAGATTCGTTGCTACCAGGCCTACAATGCCACCTCCCTGCTCAGTGTGGTCAAGACTGGATAGGGATAATGGCCCGCTCGTCGTTTTTCGATTCAAGTATCGGTCACCAGGTGAGTTATGGCCCATCCCCAGATATTGATCACGAGACTGGGTTCCATCTGACTCCGCTTGCAGAAGCCCTAAAGTTGGAAGGCATCAAACCATACTCAGAACTGAGATGGGAAAATGGTGCTGTTTGAAGATTCCAAGAGGCGTTGAGTCGAGTGATGAGAGCATCGGAACAGTCTAACCTTGGGCAGCTGAGTGGCCGCAAAGATACAACCGAGCCGCCGAATCCAACATCGATGATAACGTGACTGACGCGGCCCATGTGGCACTACAGCAATTAAATGAGTTCCGTGCCAGGTTCAAGATGCTCTCTGACCAGAGGATGCACGCCCTACACAGAATCGAATTACCACGCGTTGCAGCCAGACCATCTGCCACGTCGTCGCTAGGAGGTTAAAGGGGTGCGTCAGCCTCAGAGCAGCTGCGCCGGCCAGAGGACTCTTCGTCATGCGCCGTATTCTGGAACGAATCTCGAGCCGACGACAATAAATTTGTTTGCAATAGGGGCTGGAAGTTTATTTGCGTTGGATTTACATGTGGTGGCTCGGCTTGCGAAAATCTCAAGGAGGTCGAGTTACGAGCACCTAAATCTGAGGAAGATTTGTTTGTACCATGAAGGACGATTTCCCGGCATGATAATATGGGATTCACGATCATTTCATTGCATTGAATTTATCACAAGCAGCTTAGAGTCTAGTCTGCCCCTGTAGGCTGTCAGGGACTCTCATTAATAATTAATTGCCTGGACACTCAGCCAGATACTTAAGAGATCGGCGCCATTTAAAGCGATGAATTATGCATTTCCGTACTCAAGGAGACTTACATAGGAACATCGCAATCCACGAAGCGTTGTTTTTCCACCCTCAGCCTATTAATAGATCATCAAAAGCCGCAAATGTATCCCACCTATGAGACTGCCCTTTATCCATCCAGACTCCCAGGAATGCCCAATCCGAGATCTCTTAACGAAAATCGTATCCTCTCATCCAGTCATTTGTGATCTATCCTCTCTCATGGTCTTTAAAAAAAGACACACAAGATCAACGCAGCTAGAAATCGGTATGAAAAGAAACGGAAACCCAGACCGTAGAAAGAAAGCAAGATAAAATCAATCATCCAGTCATGATCACGTCAGCATCAGCAATCCCATCGTCTTGGTTATCATCCTCCTCGTAACCTTTCCGTTTCTTCGTCTTCGTTTTCAGCGGCTGGTTCTGGTTCTGGTTCTCCTTCGGGTTCTGCTTCTGCTGGGCCAAGAGAATGTGATAAGCCTCGTCTGCGGCCCTCGTGACGATCTCATGGGCACTGACGCCACCGGTGGCCGTCACGATCAACTCGCCGTCTACGAAGACGCTGCAGACGTGCTCGAGCTTGGTATCCGTTCCCTTATCTCCAACCCCACCTCCGTCGGAACCTGGAGCCGAAGTAGAGGTGACCTCTGACGCAACCCGGTCGGTCACGTATCGGACTCTCCGCGAAGTGGCGATCTCGCCGAGCTTGTTCTTGGGATGCTTGGTCTCGACGCCGTCGGCGAGAATGCGGCGCAAATAGGGCGTAATGCCGATCCTGTCGACTATCGCGGCGCACGCCTTTAGGGAGCCCGAGTCGACGAAGACGGCGCCCAGGAGAGCCTCGAACATGTCGGAGAGGAACTTGGGGAGGGACAGGTGCGCAAGCCTGGCCCACGGAAAGGAGTCCTCGTGGGCCATGGCGTTTAGGATTCCCTCGCGCTCAGCGGCGTGGCGCTCCTCGGCCTTGAGCTGTAGATCGATCATGGCCGTCGAGCCCTTCCGCAGGAACTGCCAGAAGGCCAGCGGCTCCCTGCTTACAGAGGTGGTGTGCGACGCGTCGCGGGAGATGGACGTGGCCTCGCGCGTGGTCCGCCACTCCATGACAAAGAAGCCGAGCAGGTCGGCGTTGACGGTCGCCATGCGCAGGAAGGCCATCTGGGTGTTGGTCAGCTCTGGTTTCTGGAGTTCCTGGTTCCACAGGAAGAGCGTGATGACGGCGTCGAGCACGGCATCGCCCAGGAGCTCGAGGACCTGCATGGAGGACTCGTGCGAGCGCGACAGCTGCCACGAGTCGTGCGTGATGGCCTCGATGAGCAGGGCCTTGTTCCGGAACGTGTAGCCGATCAGGTCCTCTAGACCCTCGTAGAACGGCAGCACCTCGGTCACGTCGTGCTGCTTCTTCTTCCGGTCGAACAGGATCGCCAGCGCGTCGGGGAAATCGTGCCACTCGACTTCGGGCATGAACGTGCGCAGACAAGCTAGCGCTTTCGGCATGCCCCCATCCTGGAAGGATGCACCGATCAAGGCCTCGACGACGTCTGCAAGTGTCTTCGTTGACATATTCCTTTTCGAAGGCGGCGCAATATCTCCTTCGCCTGAGATATAATCCTTGATATAACGGGGACGCCAATTCTTGGGATTGAATGGCTCGGTCAAGATGAATCTGTCAAGGCCTGTCTCGACCGCAGCACGGCTCAGCCGTGAATTGGAGATGATGTTGACCTTCTTCGCGCTCAGGTACCCTTCGGGGAAGTTTGGGTCTGGGAGTTGCCCGTTAGTAGAAATAACACATGACAGGGGTTGATCACGCTTTACTCACGCTTGACCATGACGGCCAGTGTTGCAGCCAGTTTCAAAATGGCATCACCAAAGAACTCGAGCCTCTCGTAGTCGGTCGGTAGCCCTACGGCCCTCGAGCTGATTGCGGTCAAGACAAGGGAAGAATTGGAGAATCTCACTTCACGAAGGAGTGTCTCGCGCAACTTGTCGGCCGTGTAGTATAGCTCGAACATGCGCATGATGGATGAGAGAACGGCTCCGAAATAGACCTTGGACCGATCGATAGTATCCACGGTGCAGTGTGAGACGGGGATTGCGAAAGGGTACCGTCCATCCGCTACCGGAGCGGTCATACGGCCACGGCTGGGTGACAGCAAGGGCTTCGGACGGGGGAACTTTTTGACTGCTAACCAGGGCCCATCCACCGGCTCTTCAGAGAACAGATAAACAAATTCTTTCACCAACTCAGGCGCTGGCTTCGAAGGCAGCCATTCCAAGAATATGTAGGGCCTTCTTTTTTCGTCGCGGACCAGAAATTCTGGACTTAGCACCTCTCTATTAGTAATTTTTTGCCCCTTGTGACTACCAAATGCAAAATCTTCGGATGATCGGAGGTGCAAGATATGGGCCGAGTTCTCAACCGCCCATCGATTACCAAGTGCCAGGTCGAGCAAAACAGCACTCTGATCCTCTCCCTGGGAACCGGCCGGTATGGAGTGGCACTCGTCGCTGATCTCAACTGTCCACGTATTTTGTGCATCCCAGTAAACATCGAACGAGGAGACTGTCGGGAAAGCGCAAGGCAGCGATGCGTCAAATTTGGCGATCACTTTGGATCCGTCCATCAACCGTATCTCTCGTCGGACTAGTTGCTCAGACTCCTTCCACAGCCGGCCGACGTCATGCCATGGATCCCATGCGCCGTTGACTTTTTTCGTCGAGCTTCGCGTTTCGACGCCCTCCAAGATGTCGTCTATCAGCGGCATCAAGTTATCATTGACCAAGCCGGCTTCGCGGACGGCTTTGAATGCCTCGAACGCGGCGTCTTTGAAGGCATTCTTTTCTGAGTACCAAGCCCTCCTGCTTCGAACCTGGCGAGGGGCAGGTGCGACAGAGCTGGGCAGGTATACTGTGGCAGTGAATAAGTCGCGGTCATCGTCCGGGTTGCTGATGCGCTGCGAAACATAGTACGGCTCGCTATCCACGTACAGCTTCTGGGTTACTTTCTGGCAGAAATGTGCAAGGTGCCCCTTTGCCTGGGCAAAATCAAGCCTGGCCCTAGTGCTGGGGACGTACAGAAACGGCTCATCCGATGTATCCATGTCCAGTTTCTCTCGTTCGCTCAGCTCCTGCAGGATTCTCGAGTCGTCTTCATAGTACCGCCTCATCTCTTCCTCGAAACGCTCCCAATCCTGGGGCTTGGTGGTGTCTGGTTCCATCAAGAGTATAAGCTTAGAGTTCTCCGCCCTCGCCCTTCCTCGTCTCTGGATAAACGACTTCACGTTGTCGGGCGGGTCAAAGCAGACGACACAGTTGCAGGCAGGCACGTCGATGCCTTCCTCGGCGACACTCGTCGAGACCAGGAGATTTTTCTTGTCCGACCTGAACTCGTCTAGATGGAGGGTTTGCTTGATCGCGCTCAGGTCGCCCACCTCTCTTCTCCGTCCATCGTAGTTGCTCGAGCCAACCACGGTGCCAACGCGAAATCGAGCCTGGAGGGAGGGTATGCTCGATAGCATGTGGGCCAAGACTGCGACGGTAACAGTCTGGCGCACGAAGATGATGCACTTGGTTCCGTCTGGTACTGATTTTAGCTCTCCGATAAGCGCATTGAACTTGGCCGAGAAGTCCGAGGCGCGGGCGTTGCTGAGTGGGCAAGGAGGTTCAACGTGGACTGTCCTGAGCGCCTCGGCCGCGTATAAATCTTCCTGCTGGCTCAGACTCTCGGAGAGGGAGGGGTCCTGGTTTAAATCTTGCAGGAACCGAGTAATGGAGGTGTGGATATAGTAGTCGGCTGCCCAGGAGCCCAGTTGCCTCAACACTTCATTGCTTCTGTTGTAGAAGGTGTGCATCAGCTTGATACAATGCGTCTCCCGCTTGAGGAACGCTTCTTGGAGCTTCCTCTTGCTCTTCTCGGAACCATCACTGGCAAGTTTCAGGATCCAGGGATCAGTGCGGATATCGAGACTGCTGGCCACCTTTCCTAGGCTTAACATGCTCTTCGTGCCAGACCAGACCCGGCCAGAGGTCGGAATGGTAACAGGCGATACGGTTGGCCGATTTACCGCAGCCAAGAGTTCGTCTCTGTGAACAAGCGGAGCCTTGCACACAGCATCCAACGTCCGCTCCAGCTTTTCAATGTGTTTGGGGTGAGACTTCATGATGGGGCTCGCCGTGAGCCCGAGTATGGCGGGGTGTGGCAGCCCATCCGCTTTGTTTGCATGGTAGCGCTGCATGATTATCGACCCCGGGTGCCTTCCGACACAATTGTGTGCTGGTTTAAATCTCGAATTAAAAAGGGATATCCGGAGCGCATGCAAGGATGACTCGCTTACCTTCATCGAATACTATGAGCGACAGCCTGCTTATCGGAACGAAAGCATGTGTAACAGCATCGAGAAGAACCTGATATGTCGAGACCACAACGTGGACTTTCCTCAGGTAATCATCCCAGATCCGGGCATCAGACCAAGTGTCGACCTTGTCGGCGACCGTGAGCATCTTGATCTTGGCAGCTGTAATGTGTGATCTCAGAACACGGGATTGTTGCTCGCACAGGTGAGTGGTCGGTGCAAGAAACCAGACGATCTTCCAATACCGACGTCAGCTCCCGGTCTTGAGCGGGATGGCGGCCCCTGAGTGAGGATATACTGACCTTGTCTGACTCTGACTGTTTTTCGAGTTCGGCCTGAATCCGTAGTACCGCCCTACCTCGTCCGAGCAGAGCATCAGTTGTAGCCCGTAGGGAGAGTATATGAAATCTTGGGCATCTCACACATGCGTTTTCCCGCTGCCCGTATCCATCTGCGTGACGTTAGTGGCGCGATTGGTGACTAGAAGATGAGGCATGTTCCACATACGGCAACGATGATATTTTGTTTGCAACTTTCCTCAAACATCTCGATCTGGTAACCACGGGGGCTGAAGAGGGGTTCCTTCTCAACTGGATCCTCGGTCGAGGTGGGGTCTTGGGATGCCAGGTCGATGATCTCGGGTGTACAAGGGGTCCGGGATGCCCCATTCGGCCCGGACCCGGATTCACCTAAAACTTCGGGCTCGGGGGAGCCTTCACTCGAGCTACGTCCATTGCCTGAGTAATCGTCATGATTAACCAGGGCACGAGCCATGTTGACTATTAGGTAGCTGGCAGATGGGCGGGGGCAGTCAAGGCAAAGGTCTGGCGGCTATCTCCTGAGTGCTGCTGTGGGAATATATGTATGACCACTAAGAGTATGTTGTAGGTAAACCAATACACAACCTGTATAGATATTCGTTGGAACGTGGTGAGAGCCGAAAAGAAGAGGAGAAGACCACATATAGATATAATCTGCTAACGATGTTGCTTAGGCATGGAGGTTGATTTCTAGTAGTGTATGTGCTACATGCTTCCGACTCCCGAGCCTTCACGCAGAAGTGTAGGACGAAGCGCTTGGAAACTTCTTTGTGACAGGCGGCCAGGGAAGAAGGTAGACTATAGAATGCCTGTCCCTTATCTCCATGCTCGTTTGGAGAGTGTAATGGGCAGGAGACCTGTCGAGAGCGAGAAGTACTTGGGGTTGGGAGAAATGCACTTTACCCGACCGTTTGTACAGCATCTAACCTTAGGTAGTACTCGAGGCAAGGAAAGCCAGGCAGCAACACCGTGTAAGAGTTGTCGAGTCTACACTGTTTGTATCACAACCACCACATCATCCCTAACCTTACAAAGTACCGGACAGCCCTGATCACCATCTCATCATACCAGTCAACGGTCAGCCAGTCTCGACTCAACAAACAAAAACACACAACACTGGTACAAGCGAAAGGGTGTGCCAGCTTTTGAAGTGTCTTGAAGACCATGAATCTGTACGCAGCCGGGTTTAATGCCTGGAGACAACTAGAGTTCAACCAATCTCCTTCAATCCCGACCAATGAAGCAAACGACATGTCAACTTTCCAACTGGTGCTTTCGGACCAGTTAATCGAGGTGAAATATGCATCCCTTAGTGGTACCATAGGTGAGAATAGGTGTGCTCGCTCGCTTTTTGTCTTCAACAGGGAGACCTTTGCATTGACCCAACAAAGTTAATACCTCTTCTGGGTTGCGGCATGCTGGTTTTGTGGACGACAAGCTCAAGCCAGGAGTTGGGCGAGAAGCTCTATATGACACCACAGCCGTCGCCGGTAACGGGACTATAGCCGGTAAGACACCACTTCACTTCCCACATCTCATGAATATACCGGCAGTTCTGTTGATCAAACCCAGTTTATGATGGAGTCGATACAATCACCCAACACAACCCTTGGGTTCCATCCTCTGCTGCCGAGAGAGACCTAAAGTTCTCTGGCATGGGCAATATAGTCCAGCTGGTAGCTTACGAAACAGGGTTTGTAGCACTCTCACGGGACGGCAAGGTCTGGTCCTGGGGAGACGAGCGTTACACGGACCCCTTGGGAAGGGAGATTACAGCGACCAGGTAACTCCATGTGCCTCCCTAAGGTATCCTGTGGCTACCACTGAAGCTGATTTTCCCCAACCTTAGACCAGCTACCAGACCAAGTCCCATAGAGGACCTAGATGATTTGCCCTCAGGAAGAGTTAAGAAGATCGCCGCGGGGGGATACGTTGTTTTAGCCTTGACCGAGAACAACGACCTCTATGCCTGGGGCGGACACCCAGCAAGACGGCATGGCTTCTTGGACATAGGAAGGAATATCACACCAGTGGTCATTGGAGAAAACGATATATTAGACTGTGCAGTTGGGGAAACACACATTATAGTCTTAGCGTCGGACGGCCATGTATACGTGACGGGCGAGAACACAAACGGCCAACTCGGCTTGCCGGTGGAGAAGATAGTAGGCTGGGAAAAAGTGTCCCTCTCACTAGAAGCAGGACACACGATTGTCGGCGTGAAAGCGGGACAGCGGAGCTCATTGATAACATCGAAAGACACCCATCATGCTTAGCAAGGCCGCATTGGCCTTCTATGATATTGATCTATGGTAAACAATACGCTTTTGCAAACCCCATAAGGCCCAAGATCATAGATTGGTCAGGTAGTCTTCGATCTCCTGCGGCGTTAACTTGCGGAAGCGGGGACCTGTCGCACCCTCAACACCCTCAACGCCGAGGAGGTGGTCAGCGGGAGGTCCGACGATACCTGAGGGTTATTAGCACTTTTTCTATCGGGACACGAATGTGGCGGTCATGGCTTACCGATTTCGATCGTCTCTCCATTCATCTCCCCTTCGATGGTCTCTTTCAAGGTGAGCAGCGCAATGTGTACGGCATCCTCCAATTCGAGACCCTCCGTATATCTCTTCTCTAAGAACGTCTTCGCAGTCGTAGCACTCTTGCCGATGGCAGTGGCTTTCCAGGGGTAGTAAGCTCCCGATGGATCAACCTGGTAAAGCATAGGACCACCTTTGAGTATACCACCAGTCTTGCCCGTGGGCTTCTTTTGCCCTTCTTGTGCCTCCCCTTCCACAGCGGCCTCCTCGTCAGGCATGATACCCTCATCCCAGCCGGCAATGAGAAGACTGACGCCGTAAGGTCGAACACCACCGGACTGTGTGGCTTCTTGCATCACTCGGGCGACATCCTGGACTAATATCCGGGTCGGAGGGTACTCGTTGTAAACACGCTTGTAGTTGGTGTGGGAGACTTTCCGGGCCTTGTCGACCAGTACTCGGTAGTCGGGGCCCATGCCGGCATATACCATGCCGATGTTGGGAGTGATAAGGCTGATCTTGGATAGAGAGGCGGGATCGGTAAGCGGCGAAGACGACTTCTTTTCGGTTGCCAGGACGATGCCGTTGGTGGCTACATGACAGTTAGCACACCTCCCAGCACGACAGGGCTATGGACCTCCTAGGCTCACCTTTGATTCCAAGGGCTGTTACACCCTGGTTGACAGCGTTGAGAGCATACTCTGTTATGCCCCCGCGCTGTTAGTATCGTGATGATGAAGTAGGGCCAGCAGATCGGGCATCGTCTGTATCGTTGAGGCGACTCGACCTATGTAATCTATACGTACCAATCTGTACGAGCTTTCCACTGTCATCTAATTAGCTGGGTTTGAAGCAAACAGTATCATCCTGGCGAGGTTCTAGAGCATATACCTTGGGGAAAAGGTAGTCAGGGAGAACGAGTAGCGGTCTGCCATCGCTACCGAATATGAAGTGTTACGAAATGTGAGTTATTCTGGCGTGTCTAGAGGTAGCAGCGGTGCAGTTGGCAAGTGTGGTCAAGGACTGAGATGTAGACGGTCGTGAAGCGTTTCTGTACTGCTGTTGTTGGACTTGTAATCTACAGCTTCCAACCTCTAGGCATCGCCAGTGCGCGTCAAAGGCCCAGCGCAATAGGTACTACAGCTGTACAGGAACATGTAGAGACCTTAGGTAATACACCACCTAGCAAACCGTCAGTGGCCCCACTTTCCTAACCGCCCCAGTGACCTCAATGTCTCCACAGCTCCGTATTCAAGTCTTGAAGTATGCTGTACCCAAGTTATTGAGAGGGATCCAGCTGCCAGAAGATTGGGCGGCAAGTGACAAGGAGCTCAGCAAGTGGGCCGACACCTGGACCTTGAACTAGGTACCTGGATAAAAAGCTGGAAGTGATTTCGTAGTGTTGCAACTTTTTGAGCTTTCTTGGTTCCCAACATCTTACACTGGAATATGCAAATGACGCTTTTGCAAAAACCCAGTTCTATGTTTGAGTTCACTCGAGAGAGAGTTCAAAATTCTTCTAATTGCACATATCTTGATGTTGACAAGGCTTCCTTGTCTGAATCACGTTCTGTAACAACTCCTGCTTAAGATCGAAGCGCACTGTTGAGCAGCAAGCGACCAGCTTGCTCATTCCGGCACACGTGTCCTTTGAAACCATACTACCTACAAAATACAATGGTTTGTTCTACTCTTGCAGTTACCTTGGCCCTGCGTTATCAGGAGTAGTATGTGTCTTCGCATATGCTTCAGTTTTGGACTTGATCAGTTTGACCAAGCAGACCCTTGGCATCTATCCAACCAGCTAAACTTCGGCCTTATGCGCCAACCTTGACCTCCCTCCCTGAATAGGAACTATAGATTCTACCGGCAATGGAAGGTTCGGCAAACTGGAACTGGGATAGTGTCCCCAGTCCCCCCCAAGATCCAGCCACCCCAGACCCGGCTGCGCAGCCATCCGTCAATCCTGCTGGGCACAATGAAGGCCAGGAGCGTCAATCGACTCCCGGGACCAATGCCTACGGCGAACCGAAACATAGTCGAAGATGTCGGATATGTCTCGAGTGGGTGCCGCCAACATATGAGGACGTGGGTGTACTGGGTGGGATTCGCAACAGACGCTTGAAGAGACAGTACATCTCGGAAGACGGAGACCGACTGATTAGTCCCTGCTTGTGCAAGGGTTCGATCAAATACATGCACGAAGGATGCCTGAAGCTCTGGATGAACGAGAATCCATCCAAAGGATACAAATGCGATATTTGCAAGTACGAATATCGAATCCAGCGGATGTCGTGGGGCCAGCAACTCCGAAGCCCGCTCATCTCTCTTCTGATGACATTGGCTATCCTATTCGTTACCATCTTCCTACTCGGCTTTGTCGCTGACCCGATCCTTGGACTGTGGCTTGATCCAGTCGGGACTATAACGGACACAGTTGCTTCTGGCGGTCGATTCTCGGGCAGCGAGTTTGTCGATTTGGACGAAACAGGCGGCTGGTTTGAGCACCTTATTAAGGGTGTCTTCTCGCTTGGCCTTCTAGGTTTTGTTAAGGCATTCCTTGCCATGAGTCCTTGGCAATGGTGGAATCTGCGCACGAGCGGTATTGTCGGTGGCGGAACCCGCCGAGCTGGTACTGGGCGTGAGAGGATGGAAAACATCAATCTGACCTTGGTGCTCATTGGTGTCTTCACTTTTCTCTATGTAAGTAGGATGGCGCATCTCTCCACCACAGTGTCGCTGACAATGAACCCAGACGGTATGGAAAGTGACGAGAAAATATACGGAGAAGACGCTGGACAGAGCGAGTCAGAAGATCCTTAACGTCCAGACGGACGACGACAGTGAGGATGAGGATTGATGAGGATGTTCTATGACTAGGGAGGCCTGAGGAACATGTGCTGTACTATCCTTTCCCACCTGCACACTCTTAAGTTGCCTAGAAGCTTCTCTTCCATGCCTTGTCAACTAGTCTGTGTGCAAAGATCGATTCCCAGAATCTAGCTGTGGAGTGCAGACGTCTTGTCTATGCTCCAGCGCAGCATATCTAGGAGATCAAGCGTGCTCCCAAGTACCTGCGGCTGCCTCTTGGGGCTGGTCGTACAAATCTTGCTTACCTTCGCCGTCCAGGGCGCTCAAGGTGGAGGCTTTTGCTTTGGAAGAGCTTGATACATGCCCTTACTAGAACTCCTGTTGTGTGAAGTTTCATAGGTAGCGTTAATAGGTAGTTGAGTACACAATCCCGACACTTGTTAATGAATGTCGAGAAACAGCGTGCTTTCATGTCACTGTTATTTCCCCAAATTGGCCACTGAAGACTCCCAACATGACAAAAACTCTTCAGGACGTTTTGTTCTACATGTCGCTCCCAGTCAATGGATCGGTGAAGTGGGGGGTGAATGGGATCGTCCACCCGCTAAATCTGCCTGCTCTCTTGCAGATGGTGGGTACCTAACGTAACCTAACCTACGCATTTCTAGAAGCAGAACATGTGATATCTTGTTAATCCACCTACCCGTTGCCTATTACAGCTAAGGCCAACGTTGAATAACTCCTGACAATACAGCAGTACATGTATGTAATAAATCTTGAACTTGCTATCTAAACTTCAAGTTTGTATTGTACAACCTTCTTACCAGCAATAGACAGCCTAAGGTTTGTCTTTGCATGTCAAAACTCTTACTAGCATTAATGCTCAAGTGCTGTTCTGTCTTTCTTCAGTCTGTTGCAAACCGCCCTTTTCTTCGAATTGAGCTTTAAAGCTTTAATTGAGTTATCTTTTGCTAGGTACCAGACCTCTGCTGAATGTTCCCCCTTAGTGTGTAGATCACCTTCACATTCTACCTTTTCCACGGCGCTCTCAAACTGACTGATAGATACCCAGCGCCGCCCCGTGATAGATCTATACCTGTTGCCAATACGTTTTTGGGCAATTTGTTTGTTGAGAAATCATACACGCAAACTCCTTCTTCGAGAGTCGAAGCATCCCAACATTAAGCGAAGTTACAAGTCACTACGCGTTGAACTTGCTTTATACACTTTGCGCCCGAGATCAAGCCAAACCAACCCTACTCTTACCGCCCTCACGTCCTTCACGGCCGAAGACCCCTTTATACCTACACCGGGCGGCGAGCCCAAGAAAGTCGACGACGATGCACTACGCCTACCCGCCACGCAAGGACTCACATCCTTTACCCTTCAGACCGCGGAAGTCAGGCCTGCCCAGAATACGGCGAAGTCATATAAGACCAATCATAATATTCTGTCTGGCTGTGCTCGGACTCATATGGCTATTTTCTGGTAGCTCGCGACAAAGCGGCCCCCGCACAATATCAGGGAAGCCGCCTGTGGTTGTTGTGACAGTATTTGATGGCCGAGAAGACAGCACAGCATATGTAAAACAGGTTAAGGAGAACAGAATGCGCTATGCTGAAAAGCATGGTAAGCTACTCATGGACAAAACAGAGAACTTCTGGAAAGGAACCGAGGATTAACACGCGCTAGGTTATGGCACCCTCCTTGTTCAGGCCAGCGACTACGATCTGGGAGGAGCGCCTTCTTCTTGGGCAAGAGTGGTAGCTATGAGGCATGCGATCGCGAAGTACCCTGACTGCAAGTACATTTGGTACATCGATCAGCACGCGCTCATCATGAATCCGAACTCCAAGTTGGAAGAAGATGTATTGGGCGCCCGGAAGCTCGAAGGGATGATGCTTAAGAACCACCCGGTTGTGCCGCCAGCCAGTATCATCAAGACATTTTCCCACGTCGGAGCCCGCGACATCGAATTCATTGCGACACAGGATAAAGACGGTCTTACTACAAGCAGCATGATCGTAAAGAATGGCGAATGGGCAAAGTTCTTTTTGGACACCTGGTTTGACCCGCTGTATCGGAGCTACAACTTCCAGAAGGCAGAGACCCACGCACTGGTACTATGACCTGCCATCCTGTCTGCTTTATGCACATGTTGAGCCAGTGCTGACATTCTCTGAAGGAACATATTGTCCAGTGGCACCCTACGATCCTTTCGAAGATGGCCATCATTCCCCAGCGTGTCATCAACGCCTATTCAGAGGAAAAGCACGGGGCACAGTACAGAGACGGTGACATTGCAGTAGTCTTTGCGCAATGCTGGACTAGGAAAAGCTCCTGCGTCGAAGAGGGGCAGCGTTACTCGCAACAATGGCGGACAGCCTTTGGTCTCGACCACTAGTATATGCCGTGGCCAGCCTGGACCGGGTTTGCAAGGGGGAGGTATCTGGCAAACCCTTATGGCCGGAATGTGAGACGATAGGGAAAAGGGAAGGAAACATTGGTAATGTTAATGAGATTGGCGTTTATGGATATATTCACACACAGCACACTTTCTGCTTGGTGGCGGGTTCAGGCACAGTGAGGGGCTCTGTCATTTACAGTGGTATTTTGTGTATCAAGTCGTTCTGTTCTTCTAAAATCCCCTATTTTCATGGTAAGGATGCTGCCTACGTGAATTTAAGCCACCCCTTGGTAGGTACTAGACGGACCAGATTTGAAGGCAGGCCAAGAGTAGAATGCTTTTAACCTAGCGATTTTGCATATCAAAGTCTCACAATAACACAGATCTCATAATGCAATAGGGGTCTAGGGACCTGACCTGTGAGCCAATTACATTCCGAGCAATTGTCATCTCTTTCCAGAATCTCGGATCTGATAAGATATGTGATAGGGTTGAGCTCGCATTCGCATGCTAACGCCAACATGTTCTAGGGCCTGCATATCGTTCCTCACTCTGCATACCTAGCGTGTGTACTGTGTGGCTCAGTGCAGTCTGTCTCTTCTTGTTTGCTGGCGAACAAAAGATTTAACACGGGTCCCCCTTATCCAGTCCTATCTAAAGTAGGCAAAGATGCAAGTATATGCGTTGAACTAGATAACCCCTGTTTAATCGACAGCGAATCCATGCATGTGATTACCACCTCTGGCTAAATAAAAATACCTAACAAGTAGAGATTGGGAACTGATGATGATGGTGGGGAGAAACAGTTACAGCTGCGGGGATCCTTGGTCTAAGAAGTTACGTAAGTACCTGAGGTCACCTGGTACCTGTTATGTTCCTGATTTTATACCTCGGAACTTTTATACAACAGGGAACCTAACTTTTTTGTTTCTTTGAGAGCCACCCTTAGGTAGTCTAACCTAGATGATTGCACGACTTGCCATTCTCAAACGGCCTCACAACCAAGGGCTGATTATGCCTATTGCCCATCCCAATTGAATTATAGACGAGAATCAGGAACACACCTATTTGGCACCTACTTATCGTGAAGACTTCATTCGTCTTCTTAAGCTTGACCATCATGCCGGGCTCGTCACGAATGCCCATCAGCCTGCGGGAGAGTCTGAACAGTGTCAAGCGTGCGCGGCCTAAGAACACACTGCAGTCGCTGCAATTCATCAACCTTGACTTGTGAGTAATACAGCTTTCTGTTCTCCGTCTCTGGAACAAGGCAAGTAGAATGACAAATGCGCCGTGAGAACGCTGTTGCTGATTATATGTTGCCATTTCAAATGGACACTCAGGCTCCGGAACATCGTCTTCTTCTTCTTTGTCCTCCGCATCATCCGACGTACGTTTTGGAAACTCAAGGGCCGCGGCCTCATTGGCACCATTGTCGAACTCTACACCGATGCCCGTCGCATACTGTACGGGTACTTCCTGCGCGCCCCCGGCATCCGGACGCAGGTGCGGAAGCAGGTCAACGAGTCCCTGGCCAAGGTGCAGCAGAAGATGATCCCCGCCACCGGGTCGCGGTACCTGGCTCTGCCAAAGGAAGGCTGGACAGACGAGGCGCTGCAGAAGGAGCTCGAGGCCCTGGCCACCATGGACCACACGAGGTGGGAGGACGGCTTCGTCTCGGGTGCTGTCTATCACGGCGAGGAGGACCTGATCAAGCTGCAGACCGAGGCTTATGGCAGGTTCACCGTCTCGAACCCCATCCACCCAGACGTCTTTCCAGGCGTCCGCAAGATGGAGGCCGAGGTCGTCGCCATGGTTTTGTCGCTGTTTCACGCACCGCCCACAGCTGCAGGCGTGTCGACGAGCGGCGGTACCGAGAGTATCCTTATGGCCTGCTACAGCGCGCGACAGAAGGCCTACGTTGAGCGAGGTGTTATGGAGCCAGAGATGTAGGTGTTGTATCGATTGATGTGTATAATTCTCTCTCCACGGCCGCATCTAACATCAGGTTACAGGATCCTGCCCGAGACAGCGCACACGGCCTTCCATAAGGCCGGCGAATACTTCAAGATCAAGATCCACCTGGTACCGTGCCCCGCACCTACGTACCAGGTAGACGTGCACCGGGTATCGCGCCTCATCAACTCCAACACCATCTTGCTGGTCGGCTCGGCGCCCAACTTCCCCCACGGCATCATCGACGACATCTCCGCGCTCTCCAGACTGGCTCTCAAGAAGAAGCTTCCCTTGCACGTGGACTGCTGTCTGGGGTCCTTCCTCGTGCCCTTCTTAGAAAAGGCCGGCTTCGAGAGTCAACCCTTCGACTTCCGCCTCAAGGGCGTGACGTCCATCTCGTGCGACACGCACAAGTACGGCTTCGCGCCCAAGGGCAACTCGACCGTGCTGTACCGGACACAGGAGCTGCGCACGTACCAGTACTTCGTCTCCCCGGACTGGTCCGGCGGCGTGTACGCGTCCCCGGGCATAGCCGGCTCGCGCCCGGGCGCCCTGATCGCCGGGTGCTGGACGAGCATGATGAAGGTCGGCGAGGCCGGCTACGTCGACGCGTGCGGCAAGATCGTCGGCTGCGCCAAGAAGATCGCCGAGCACGTCGCCTCGTCCCCCTCGCTGGCCGCCGAGCTCGACCTCGTCGGCCGGCCCCTCGTCTCCGTCGTGGCCTTCACGGCCCGCAACCTCAACATCTACGACATCGCCGACGGCATGGCCGCAAAGGGCTGGCACCTCAACGCGCTGCAGAACCCGCCCGCCGTCCACGTCGCCGTCACCATGCCCATCGTCAAGGTGTGGGAGCGCCTCGTCGCCGACCTCGAGGTCGTCGTCGAGGCCGAGAGGGAGAAGGAGCGCGCCCGCGCCGTCGAGGGCAAGGGCGCCAAGGGCAAGGCCACCGGCGACACGGCCGCCCTCTACGGCGTCGCCGGCTCCCTGCCCAACAAGGCCGTCGTCGTCGACTTGGCCAGGGGTTTCTTGGATCTTTTGTACAAAGCCTAACGAAGAGTTCTAAATAACGGAGTGTGTGGAAACCAGATACCTTATCACAGAAGCGCAGTTTTCTTGATTGTACAAGCGCTATTGGCAGTCTCCCCATCGATCAGTCTTCCGGGGAAACTCATCCATTCATTGGCAAACCAAACATACCTATTCTTCATGCATTTTGGGGGGGCAAGGGGAGTGGGAAAAATCGGGGGTTCCTGGCAATGTTATCACCGCTCTTTGTTTAAAACCCCATGTATCTTCTTCTGTCATATATACATACATACAAACTGTACATATTTCATTCCATCCGAAACCATTGTGCCCATTACAACCTGGTTTATGAGAGATCATGATTCGCCAAGTGTCGGCTGCGCCTCACGCCTGCTGCCTACATAAAAGAAGGACAAACCAAAATCAGGGAACGCTTGAGATTGTATGTTCATTAATCGCTATATGCTGCTGCTTCTGGATGAGCGCTTGATAAAGACCTATAAATGGATCTGACCATCCATTTCGCGTGGTCCATTTTACCCCGATCTCGCGCATTAATGCATCCGAGGGTGATCTTGCCGCCAAATCCTTTTCTGGACAAAATGAGGCAAGAAAAACAAGTATGTAACAGTGGCGGATAGACATCTTCGCGCCTGGTATGGGTATCTCCCCATCTCAAAACAAATAGCGGTGGTGTGTCCTTTTTAGCTTGCCAATCCTTGTATGAACCGCCTTTCTCAAAATACTTGATACACCTCCCGGCGGTCCAGCCTTTCCCTGGTAAGGATCCGGGTCGTATTTGAAGCCTTCAAAAGGCTTGCTTTTAAAGCGTTTGGGATCGCTTTCCTCCTTCACAGCTCGCCAGTATAATCGCCATTGAACTGGCCACTCTCCTGAGAGAGCCTAGATTCAACGTCTCCAACCTGCTTACGCTCCGAAACCTCGAAGAACTTTAGGCGTTTTCTCATTTTTGTCCGTGCAGCCAATCCTCGAGATACGCCATCCCTCATGACTGCTGGTTCCTATTGTAGAGGTTCCGATGAACTCGACAGACGGTTTAGGTGAAGATAGACATCGGTTCCGTATCTACGATCCCAAAATGTGTCAGTAAAGATCAGAATATCTATGGAGATTGACGGATTAGAAACTCACCCTTCCATGCTGATGAGCTTTAAGTCGCCACCAAAATAACGGGCGTAGAGCCTGGAGATTGGTAATCCGTAGCCGAAGCCTGCCATGGGGGCCTTGAAATCGCTCTTGTCAAAATCCGGATCCAGGTTGGGCGTCCGATCGACGGTGGTGTACATATAAGTCCACACAAGTGGTATAGCACTCCGTGGAATGCCACCACCTTCATCGCTGATCTTGATCGTAATGTCTTCACGGCCCTCAGCCACGATAACCTTCGTCACCGGGAACTCTTGCTTGTCCTGGCCGTGCGCCTCGACGACCGCTCTTAAAGAGTTCTTCAAGGTCTCGAAGAGCATATGCGACAGATGTCCTGGCACATACATGAAGTTCAGGTCTGGATTGCACACCAACTGGATCTTGGGCGCTTCAAAGAGGCCGTAGTGGTCCTCGCAGACGAACCTGGCGTTTTCAATGGCCTCTTGGGCGAGATCCCGGACATTGGTCTTGGTGCAGATAATGCCGACATATGTCGGATCGCGGTGGTGGCTCTGGTCAGTCAGCGCAATATGCTGCCCAATTAGCATACGGATGCCTATGCGTGACATATAAAAGCGGTCCAGGAAGGATTGTATGTTGTTATCGATCTGCATCCGTTGCCGTTTGCGCTTATACTCCAAGATACCCTGTGCCATTGTCGTGACCACACTGTCATGCCTCCTCTTGATCGTGTGTAATGTCTGGGCAAATCTTTTGTTGTAGGCCTGGAGTTCGGGCGGCCAGTCGCCTGAATCATCCACCATGGCGAAATATCTCCGGGCGCCTTGTTGCCTTTTTCCATTGGACATGCCGTTATGTCCCGGGGACGATGCGTATTGCCCTTCGCGGATGCTTGGGTTGGGTGTGGCTTCGGAGAGCAACGAAGCCCTACCATTGTGAAACTTTCCAGGGTTTAGAAGGCGTTCTCGTACATCTCGTCCAAGAGTAGGCCGTGGTAGATCGGTGATCTCCTATAGCTCATGGTCAGTTGACTCCCCATGCGCCCTGAGCTGGGAAAGCCGTGGATGGACGGACCTCAAACGACTGGGCGTACCAGTCCTGCACCTTCTTGACTGACGGCATCTCGTTCAGCCCATCGGGTAGGTTTGTAAGCTCTTCCACTCGATGCGCAAGGCGTATGGGGAGTTCCTCGGCAAGGAATTGGGAGGCGCGGAATAGAGTCCCTGGAAGCAGTCATATTAGCATTGAGGGAAGACATTGGCACAGAGGGGAGGAGAAACGTACCGACTGATGGTCGCTCGCCAAACTGTACCATCTGCCTCAAACTAACACCTGTCGCTGGAAAGTTGGCATAGTGACGGATCGTGTCCATCAGCCTCTCAGAGGCTTTCCACGACATGATGGGCAAGAAGGATGCACCAACTGCTAGCCCGCAAGCAACCCTCCCCTGATCTCGGTTATCTTTTGTCTCCTCTTATATAACGTTTTCCCAGGCCATGGAGCTGAAAAGTGGTGGCCCAGACGGTATACGTGTCGTGGAAGCAGAACCCCGCGGCAAGGGCAAGGAAGCTGTGAGCAATAGGATGATGTAGTAGCTATTCCGGAAAGGTGCAAGTAAATCTTGGAGCTGGGATGGAAAGCAAGAATGCGCGACGCGAGCAAAATTCCAGCGAGACGGTGGTATGAAAATATGGGCTGTCAATTTGAGGTCCGATCTGGTTGTTCACCTTGAGATATTAGTCACAGCAGGAAAGAAGAGAGGATTCGAGGATGACTCGTGATTGAGCAATGAGATTGGAATCGGCGGATTACCCAGCTAGTGACCAGGTTGACCGGCTTTGCTCGGTACAACAGTAGAGGGACGGTGGAATGTAATGTATTGGTACGGAGACGACTTGCAAGTACCTCGTCAGCCGTCAGCTGTCGCTTCCCTGCTTCAACAGTGGACTGCTAGGAGTCTGGCCAGTGACCAGAGCTGCTGTAGGATCCCCTGTCCTCTCCCCTTGCTTCCATTAACCCCCAGATTCCTTGCGACTCTTTGCCGAATGCATGCCATCACAGCCGAGGAGCTTGGAATACTAGGGGACTGACTGTTCACTGGACCACCGGAAGGAGTTCCCCGCATTTTCCCCCATAGTTGTACAGTACATTCATCTGCCCCGCCAGCAGGACATTTTGTCTGAAGGCCTGGCTCCGCAGCCTGGCGTCATTATATCATGTGTGCCTGCTACCAGGTACCTGCTGTCACCTGTGCTGCTGTGGAATTAACTCTGGAAAGCATTCCCACTTGCACCTAGGTTAGACTAGGTGTGTATAAAAAGTTGACGCTATCTCCAACCGTGATAGGTTACGCAGTGCTGAGCAGAATGTGAGTTCTGACTCTAAAAGTGCCTTCCTCGAGTGTGTTCTACGAACAGACACTGTGTGAGAAAATGCGGCATTTGCTTTCAACCTCTGCAGGTGCCAAGTTGAAACTGACAGTCTTGTGTATGCGGTATTAACGCACTTCAGCCTCGACCAAGACTGTGCGCTGTCCACCTAGGATACAGATTTACACAACCATAAGCATGGAGATAAGCATGCAGCTTATGGATGCGTAGCACAACCGGGAGGCGTGTGCACAAGAGCTTGGCTTCATTGCATTGTGTCGCTTCAAAAGTTGTCCCCAACTCCCCGAGGTTGACAGAGGTAGAATGGCTCGCCTGGGCAAATTTCATCTGGGATAGATAGGAGCCTGGTAGGCAGATATACATCTCAGTATCACCTCGGGGAAGTCTGTCAGGTATTCTTCGGCGTGGTGTTCTACACTTAAATTAAGCATTCGCCTGGTCATCCTTCTCCCATCATGAGACGTTTAGGAAACTCGGGTTAAGGGAAATACCAATGTTGACCTAGCAGTATTTCTCTAGCAAGGATCACTTTGCAGGAATACCTGACAAATCCGTTGCGATATCCCCACAAGATCTCTATAAAATCCACCATCTTTTGCGCATGCTCCGGAGGATGTCTTTGCCAAGGACTGCCTTCACTAACTGGACCCTGATTTCAAGATATTTCAAGATCTGACCAGTATGCACTGTCAACGCGCAGTGACTAGACTACATATGTACCTACCGCGGTATTGAACACAGCATACAACCTTTACAATGGGATCTCAGGAGTATATATATGACTGTGATGCTGCCTGTTCTGCGACCCATCACTCTAGACCTCAATGACGGATTGTCAAAATGTCATATTGCATCGACAAAGAAGGCTTGGCTCTTGTCTCTTTACCCCACACAAGTTACAGCATGTGAAACAGTGATTACGTCCAGCCTGCCAGGCAGGCAGGTAGGTACTTGTACCTACCAGAGGTAAACAATATCTGGTAAGCTTTCCTACAGACCCACCCATTCCCGAATCCCGGCTCAAGTCAACACTTTCCATCTTTTCATGTGATTTCCGGCCCAGCCTGTCCAACCCCTTTTTCAGTGATGGGCAATGGCTGACACAGATTCCGATGTTGATGAGTTCGGCAGCAGTCCGATCCCGCCAGAGACGTCGGAGCCGGATACCGACTCGGAAAGAGAGTATCCACAGCTGCACAGTCCAACAGATGCATTGTCTCCCCTTAACCTATCACCGCCAATCTCTCTGCTGGACTCCCCATCCCTGAGTCCCTATTCACCCCTGTCTCCACCCTCGCCGCTACGCCCTGGCCGTCGCCTCTTTTCTCCGCCTATTGATCGGACCTCATCGCCTTCTCCACAATCCGACGAGGCTCGCCCCGACGGGCAAAAAGCTGCTGCAGACATCACGCAGAACTCGGCCAGGAACGCATTGGTAGAACGTCTGAATGATCTTGCTCACCGATTGAGCCGACAAGATGTCGAAGAGGATGAGGGCAATGTCGACGTTCTGCATGCTAAAGTCGATGAGCTTGAAACTCTCCTGAGCATCCCGGCGCGCTCATCCACAACTACATCAACAAAGGCTAAATCCCGTGCGCCTTCAGACTTAATTCCGGTGGATGAGCGTAGTAGGTCTATGTTCTGGAGCGCGCCTCGGCCCGATAGTGCGTTGCCATCCGATGTGTCGAGCCTCTTTTCAACTACTCGGAAGCCTTCACGAGACACCAAAAGTGGAGAGTGCAGTCAGGGCCAGGATCAAGGTCAAGGTCAAGGGCAGGGCGGTACGAGGGCAACGACGGGCACGCGTGCGGCTGCCCGAATGACGGTCGCACAGGCTGAGCAGGTCATCGAAGAGGCACAAACTTTACACAATAAACTTGAGGCGGTCATTGCTAATCTCCGTGACCGGCAAGAAGAGACAGAGGTACGTCTGATGGTCGGCCCGATCTCATGCTCAGTCCAAAGGCAGACTGAGTGAGTGCATGGCATGTACTGATGGGAGCTTAAAAACAGCATATCCATGGACTCCTTATCACCCGGCTAGAACGGGCAGCCCAGCGCATCATCGACTTGGAAGAACAAGTCAGCCAGCTGTGAGTGGGAAACAAACGTCTTTTCTTTTGCGGTTCAAAACAAGATAGAAAATGACAAAAGGGGCATTTTACCGTTCCTTATTGACTGACCAGTTTGTTCAAAAAAAAAAGTGAACGAGAGCGCCGCGACGAGGAATCAGAGATGCTGAACCTCCAGATCCAGCTCAAGGCCATCGAGGTCCAGTGTCTGAGCTACGTGCCGGCGGACGCGGACAGGGAGCTCCGCGAGAGCATCGACGCATGGAAGATGGAGTACTCTGCCCTCAAGCAGAAGAGGGCGAGAAAGAAGAAGAAGACGTCGGGTCTTAACAGTAGTAGTCTTATGAGTGTGAGTAGCAATATCGGAACCCCTAGACTGCATGCGATACATGCGCTCCATGGGTCGTCGCCCACGACGATGACAACGCCCAGGACACCCTCGACACCAGTGAGGATAAGACGGCCAACGCCTTCATCTCGGGAGTGAGCAGATACGTGCTTGTTGGTTGTCCGCTTTTGATGACGAGCAGTGTCCTGGGACAAACAAGTACAACTACTTTGATTATAGCCTTGCGAACATTTACGTGCACAGTCCTCCCTGTTATGGTGGCGGATTATGCATGCTTCTGGCAATGGATGGCGTTATGTATGATACCTATTCTTGATTTTGGGCTGGCTGGTTAGTATGGACCGGAAAACTGATGTTGAAAGGGTGTAAATATGCCGACTTGAGCATCACGCTTATACACATCAAGGCTGAGCAATACCTTGTAAAAAAAGAACTTCATTTGGCTTTATCCTTACATTTGTATCTATTTTCAACCACGCTCTCAAACTCTCAACTGCAGAAAGGGGTATATAAGCAGTGACCAGATGCAATGTGAAGATCAAAAGAACTGAACCTAACGCCACAAGATCCCTCTTGCAAATCAAGAATCCTCTGGGTTACGAGCATCCTTACTCGATTCACCCTGGGCCTGCCTCTGCTTCTTCAACCGCTCTTCTGTCGCTCTGGCAATGATCTCGCGCCGACTTAACGTCCCATTGCTCCCGCCACCACTGCCTCCCGCACCTGTCGACGGACTTCCTCCCCCACCGCCAAGTACGAACTCGCCGCCTGTCCAGCCTCCATGGTCGTAAGCAATCTCCTCGCTCGATTCCGGAGGCTCATAGAACTCGCCCCCGCCGACGCTGTGGCCACCGCTCTTCCAGTCTGCCCTGGCGACCTCGCGCTCGATCTGGTGGCAGAGGTCCCAGAACTTCCTGTCGTGGGGTCCGTGGACGTTGTGCGCGAGCTCGTGGCAGAGGGTGTCGCGAATGATCTTGTAGTTCCTGTAGCCGTCGTACGCGTCGGTGCGCAGCCGCAGCTCGATGACCTCGCCCCGGTTGCGGTTCAGGCCGAGGATGCGCGTCGTGCCCTCGTGGCTCGACTCCGTGTACGAGAGGGGGTCCATCTCCGTCAGCAGCCCGACGCTGAACTTGTGCTTGACCATGGCGGCGCGGATGCCCGGGTCGTTCTTCAGGCGCTCGAGGAACGCGAGCGAGCGCTCCGGGTTCGGCAGGTTCGGCAGCGGGCGGAGCGCCATGAACGTGTATTGGTTCTCTTCCTGGCGCCGGGAGGAGGAGTGGGCTTTCGGCAAGTTGCGCCGCGCGGCGGCCAGGTGTGCTTCGCGCGCTGCCGCACTCTCAGACGCCTGCTTCAGGGATGCGATCTCGCCGCTCGACGTCCCCAGGAGCGTTATCTTCTTGTTCTCCAGGTCCACCACTGGTCGCGCTGGGCTACCGAAAGGCGCTTTCAGCAACCCGAGCTTGGCGACCATGAACTTCTGGTTATCGACAGGGATGTGTAGCTTGTCTTGGATCATGTCGGCGAGATCGCTCATAGTCGCGTCCGCTGCGAGGTCGAAGGTGTGCTCTTGGCCATGGTGGGTTAATATTATGGAAACCATTGGAGGTTCTCTTGAGGTGTTAAGGATATGCCAGTGCTCAGGTGGCGTGATTCAGATATGATATCTGAGTTCCTCTTGGGGAGATTCTATGCTGTACTTGGTGTTTCTATAGTCGCTTTGCAGCCCCAAGTGTGAAGTCACAAAGATAGAAAATGCCAACGGCTTGCAGGATGCTAGGTTAAACAACAGAAAACATCAGGCAACAAGATAATGAACTGGAGACACCTCATAACTCCTACCTCTACATGGTAACCTAGTCCGCTCTAGACTAGGTGCGCCTCTTCTTATATTGTTAGAAGGTTCTACAATATGCACCCTGTGTCATGGTGTAGTGAAGTTGCTGACAGTTCAGGCAGCTTTGTAATACATAGTACTGGGTGATAGAGGGGCAAAAGGTGCCAGGGATCTCTTATCCTTATCGCCGAGAGATCAGGGGGACTTGACATCATTCCAACTGACTAGCGCGTCCATTTAGGGATCCAGCTTGATTCAAGGTGCCAAGGAGGTACGTACCCTAGTTTTGCCAGCTACAAAATGTAAGATGCCACAGGGATCCAATAATACGTTCCATCGCGTGTTGCCTTCGCTGCAAGCCGTAACGGTGGAACAAGGTTTGGTGCATTCTGTCCTTTCACTGTGTGTACTTGTAATTGTCGATATTTTTGGATTGTCAACAACCAGTGTAGAACAGCTCTTTTCTTAGCAAAGCCAACCTCTTGCAGATAGCCCCTCCTCTTGCAACAAATCTTTAAAAGGGCTTATTATTGTCTGCACGCGCACGCCGTCGGTGGCATCTCGACAGCCTCGTGCTTAAAAGTTCTATTGCGTCAGCGCATTGCGTTAAACACCGTCGTTCCCTGGAGCTGAGCTCCCCCCATTAGCATACACCATGGCGCTCAATGTGTTCCGGGTCCTGGGTGTGTATTCCCGCGTTGTTTGGTCATCGATGTTTCTAAGGTTAAAGAATTGGCCAGCTGATAGGTTGTGAAATATAGGGGACTTCTCCCACCTGGCCTCGATCCTCATTCTCCTTCACAAGATGACGGAGCTAAATGTTCGTTGAAAGCTCGTCACGCCCCGAGATCCTAGTTCGGATAGCTAATTGACGCCCCAGGGCTGCTCCGGCATATCGTTCAAATCCCAGGCATTATATCTCCTCGTCTACGTCACTCGATACCTCGGTACGCTTGCCTTTCAAGGGTCTCCCGACTGTCTGCTATTGATTTAATAGACGAGCAGTGGTGGACTGACCAATCACTATGTGGGAACAGACCTATTCAAAACCGACAGCATCTACAACTTCGTCTTCAAGGTCCTCTTCATCGGCTCGCAGGGCTACATCATATACCTCATGACGACCAAGTACAAGCCCACGCACGATCCCAATCTTGACACGTTCCGGGTGCAGTATCTCCTGGGCGGCGCCGCCGTCTTGGCTGTGCTCATACCATACCGCTACACACCCTCCGAGATTCTCTGGGCGTTCTCTATCTGGCTGGAGTCGGTGGCCATCCTGCCCCAGCTGTTTATGCTGCAGCGCACGGGCGAGGCTGAGACAATCACGACGCACTACCTGGCCGCCCTCGGTATCTACCGCGGCCTCTACATCCCCAACTGGATCTACCGCTACTTCACCGAACCCAACCACAAGGTCGACTGGATTGCCGTTATTGCTGGCATCATCCAGACAGTCCTGTACTCCGACTTCTTCTGGATCTACTACAACAAGGTCATGAAGGGCAAGAAGTTCAAGCTGCCTGTATAAGAAAGGAGATAGTGTCGGCACCCCTTTCATGTTTTAAGCGACGAACTGTTATGAGCCCATGGTGGAGTCCAAGTGCCAAATTGCTCAGCCTCCATGTCCGTCAGCAATCATCGGGGGTTGCTGATCTAATGGAACCCATGTAATTTGGAGCTCAATATCGAGCTTTCCATGGAAATGAGATATAGCGATCAGGACGGGGCATACACTTGTCAAAATTTGGATGAGTCTAGGCCCCCGGTTGTTCAACAAAGGGGCTGGGACTGGCGTTCATGGCAGGACCATCAAGGAGTTGATCATGTAAGAATGAGTGGGATCAAAGGGGTAAAACAATATTACTGCTCATCAATCTTCCACACAAGGATTTGAAGTATCGGTGGGCGATGGATATTTTTAGCAGTGCCATGAATACGGGGCAAGCAGTTTAGGTTCAACTCTTTGAAAGCAAAGAATGACTGTAATGTTATACATGCGATACCTGTGTTCTCTTGCCTAACGGGATATTGGACCTGTTTGAAGACGTACATATATAACTCGGGGGGTTCAGTTGCCTGCATTTGAAGCAAGGCCAGCTTCAACTTCTTTTCCTTCTTATCAGAAGCGGTGAATGCTTGCAAAATATATACCACCTTACATTCAAAACCAGGTATCGTCAGGAAAAAGATCGATAATAAAAAAACGTTCCTTTTCGCGCAATAATTACGACCATTGCGTCCCGCACACTCATAGGCTTTGGTGGAATCGAATGATAGTGAATAGACATAACCGAATAGACAGAAGCCTCAGGCTTGATAACCACCCCTTCCCCATGATGTTTTCGATAAATTAGGTCCGAATGAAGGCACGTCCGCAGCAACAGAAAAGTTCGGTCGATGCGGGAGAGGCGACCGCAGTTGTGGGGCGACAGCCGGCGGCGCCGGACGCAGCGGGTTTATCAGCGGCTCCGGCTCGTGCTGGAAGAGATTATGCGACGAGGGCGGAGACGAAGAAAGACAGGGCGAGTACCCTGCCGAGGAATGCGTCGCCGTGGGTGACATGGAGAACCGCGATGTAGGCTGACGTACTGATGAAGATAGGTGTTCCTCGCCACCCCTTTCGCCATGGCGCGTAGAACCCGTCATGGGGCTCAGCGCTCGGGACTCGTTGTTTGCAGTTAAGCTGCTAAAGCGCACGGGCACTATAGGAGAAAACCGAGGCCCGCTATGGGTGACTTTGGGTGGTAGGGCTGCCGTTGTTTGTGCACTGTTGCCGGAGTATTTATCGGTGCCAGAATTTTGACCCATCCATACACCTAACGATGGCTGCTGTGCCTCAATTTCGGCCTTTGCTTTTCGAACCTGCTGAGGCGGGTGTCGAGATCCGTTCCCGTGATGAGATGCGTTGATGGGAGCGTCTTGCTGGCTAAACCCAGGCGAGGTCTCTTTATCAGTCAGAAAGTCACGCCCTGAGTCATCCGACAGCGGGGAGACTGGGAATGGCTGCTCGCTTGGTGAATCGGTACTGCTAAGAGAGGAAAATCGCGTCACATCTACAGACGGCATTGCTCGGCGATGCTCGGATGGCTGCTGCGCCGCCACTTCGTGTTCCAAAGTAGGGCTCGCTTGTTCGGGGCTTTGCCGATGAAAAGCTTTCTCTGTTACTGTATGTTTGGACGTGTATATATCAGTCCAAAAATGTGACAAAGCCGGCCGAGGTCGCAGCCATGCAGACTTGCGTCGGCGGTTGTATTTCGACTTCGTAGTTGGCAGCTTCTGCCTTCTGTAGCGGAGAAGAAGTACTGTGGCCAAGACGGACAAGAAGCATGACGAAATGAAGATCCCAGCTACTATGCCCGCTAATTGACCTGCATTGATATTCAAGCCTCGATCTTGCGATTCGTCCTTTAGCACGCCCTTTGAATTGTGAGATCAGGCCATAGCCGTTGGACAGGGCGAACACAACTCACTGACGTGGGCGAAGCACCAATCCTAGCAGCATCGATCGCACTCTGGGCACTCGCGCTCGCCTTTTTCTGTCCTTCTCGAAACCCGGCATCGCTGGCAGATTTCACGGTGCTGGACGCGGATGACGACAAGTCTAAAAGCGTAGAATTTAGACTGGCAACCGTACTTGACATCGCAGCGGCCACACTGAACGAGACACTTTTCGCCAAAGAGGAAGAGAAGCTACTACATCCCGGATGCGTGTCGCAGTGATCACAAAGCCCAGTAAACTTGGGGCTGCCGGGGCTGTCAGGGCTGTCAGGGCTTCTTAGATGATAGCTTCTAGCCAGCATCAGAGAATCAGCAACGGCGGTTGGCTTGGTGAAGAGAGTTGGTAAAGGCGTTACTGGAGTTGCCGGATCTTCCAACACCAACGATAGCTTCCCGTTGCGCTTTGTCCTAACTCCAGGTGAACCAAGCCGCGGGGTGGTGGGCTGTCCCTGGATACCAGTATCTGGACACAGCGAAGTATCGAGGGTGCCATCGTCGTCATCCTGTAGCAATAGCTTGTCGCGGATTGCCATGTCTAAACTAAAGACTTCGCCGGGAAGACCGTGGGTTAATGCGAGGAGCAAGCAGTACCATGCAGTCTGAGTAAGTCGGCTTCAGATCCTTCAGGTAGACTTGTTATGGTCCATGGCCAAAGGTCGAGAGATTTCGGTATTTATGACTGTGGGTGCCGGTCGCGAAACGTGTTGCAAGAACGGTGACATTGCGAAAGGGCCCCCATGCTCTCTCAAGCACCGGAGACCAGTGTGAGACGCGAGAACAAGCAACCGGCTCCGATAGCGGCAATCAGCTCGCGTTGGCCAACATAGACGCACATTGCCCTTCCGCTGGCCGGTGCAACTAGCATATGAAGCTCAATCGCTAGATTCAGACTCAACGTAGCCCTCGTACCCGACAACTCTAGTCTGGTCACTGCATCTGACCTTGGCGTTCAAATATGGAGGGGCCAAACAATCAAGAAACAAGTGGTTGCATTTCACCCCAAGCGTGAGAGGAGCGATTGGACGGTCCCAGAATAGACTCGCGCATTCGCATTGAATATTTCAAACGAAATAAGGAACGGAATAGGGGCCAAGGAGACCAGATTCGCTATTTAAAGACACCCGCTGACCAGGTGTGGCAATGCAACACCTGTGACAAGTGACGAAGCAGCATGGACGAATGTCCCGAACATCAAACCGCCATTGTCAAGGTCGGTGGCATCTACCGGGCTGAGTTGCCTCTGGACAAATAAACTCATGACAGACGATACCCGTACCGTTTAGACATCTCAGCGACTCCATGAAAGGATGGGCAACGGATTGGGATTGTTCTGCAGGTAGTCGAGGTAATCATGAGCTCTTTGTCAAAAGCCTCGTACCGCGTAGATATCTCGGTAAGAATATCTGAAGTGCCGTCAAGCTCTGACGGGTCACTTGATCGTATTTTCTGGCCCTGCACGGCCATCAGGAAACACTTTGATCGCGGCCAAGAAACACCGTGGCCCACTCTTTCTGAACCCCTGAAGATTGAAACAGCATGCGTATGTACCAGGTTACAATGGAAGGCAGGACATGCTCCATCGATTGCTGTCAGGTCCTCTGGAAGGAGGTAGTGCGACTACATAAAGGTAGCGACGGAGATGATGGGATCGTCGAGTGAACCAGGCAAGCTGGCATCTATTGTGACTTCTGGGAGGAGGTTGACCGGGATCGCGCCGTGCCATCCTATGCTCATTCAGCCTGAGCTCCAGCGTAGAATGCAAGTCATTGGGCCTTCAGATGCGCTCCTTACGAAGTCTTCCGTCAAGAGTCAAGAACAGGCTAACCTAGAGCGCCCTGTCTGAACCAGTGTGGTGGGATGATCATCTGGACTCTGAAGCTCCTCCATATGAAGTTGCTAAGTCCGCTGGGAGATCACCCCGAGGCAACTTCAGGGCTGAGAACAAACGCGGCCGGTTCAACATTGTTCGCTCCAGCCAAGCATCCCTTAGGCATGCAGAGAAAACTGGAAAAAGAACGACCATTAAGCAATACTGGATTGAGGGTGCTGTGGCTCATTTTGCCGTAATCTGGCCCCCAATCATGCAGCCCCTACAGGCTCAGGACGATGAGAGAACATCAACTTATACTTGATAATCTCCACAACTTGGAGGTCCTCTGTAGTATTTTCGGTAGAGTCGGTCGTTTCCATGGTGGGCTCTGCTTGGGGCTTCTTCCGAATGATTGCCAAAGGTTTAGGCAATTTCTTCACCTCTCCGGTAAGTCTTTGATGCTGCCCCACGTACAGATGGACCTGCTTCATCCAGGCAGTACTCGAAGCATCTTGAGTGTCTGGATGGTAATCTGGGAATGTGATACGGCCTATCTGGAGCCCATCGCCGCGTGTTTCCGCGCCACCCGCATCTATGTCAGGGAGGTTGATGGTCCCCTGTAGTTCAAGAAGTGCCAGACCGGAGGGCGTTTGTATCAGTTGAGGCAGTGGGTTCTGTGACTGGCTGGTGACAACAGGATCCCGTGGATGGAGGGTAACGGAGGTCGCCATCTCGAACCCCCGTGATGGTGTACTGGTTCCTGTGTGCAGTGCCGGCTGGTCAAGCTAATTGAATAAGACTTTTAGATCTGAAGTCAAGCATCCACCAGGATCCTAGTTATTAACCTAAGGTTAGGAGTCTCAAACCCCATCGTTATTGATTTCCACTCCCACTTGCCAGTGTCAACTTGTCAAGACACGAAGCGTGAGAATAGTGGGGCAGCCCATTAAAACCTGTCGTGCAGCTGTTACCCTGGAGAGGTACAAAAACCTGATAAGAGATAATGGATATGAACGTGGTCAATGCTCCCGACCTTCTTTGCCCTAGCATTAGCACGATCCCACCTTTTGTGTTAGGACCCAGAGAAAAATTAGGATTAGCGAGAAAATCCGAGAACCGCACTCAAACTCTCGATTTCTTCGGCACCTCTTGGTCACGATTGACTTCCTCCCTCAATTCACGTCGCCAAAAGCCGATCGCCCAACAATACCGCCGAGATGAAGTTGAACATCTCCTACCCTGCCAATGGCAGCCAGAAGCTGATCGAGATTGAGGATGAGCGCAAGCTCCGTGACTTCATGGAGAAGCGAGTACGTCTCCCGCCCCGGCCCTTTCTCCGCAGTACCAGCGAAATTTCACAAGTCGAAAGCCACGGTCGTCCGGAACATACACCGACAGTTTTATTCCTCTGCCCGGCCTTTTGACCAATGATTCTACGCTCGACCGCACCCCCGACGGCATGATGAATGTGGAGGATATATCGATTTGGTTGCTGACATCGTCGTTCTCCTCAGATGGGCCAGGAAGTTCCCGGCGACAACCTCGGCGATGAGTTCAAGGGTTACATCTTCCGCATCACCGGCGGTAACGACAAGCAAGGTTTCCCCATGAAGCAGGGTGTCCTCCACCCCACCCGTGTCCGACTTCTCCTCTCCGAAGGCCACTCCTGCTACCGACCCCGCCGCACTGGCGAGCGCAAGAGAAAGTCAGTCCGTGGCTGCATCGTCGGCATGGACTTGGCTGTCCTTGCCCTTTCCGTCGTCAAGCAAGGCGAGAACGAGATCCCCGGCCTCACCGACGTCGTCCTCCCCAAGCGTCTCGGACCCAAGCGTGCCACCAAGATCCGCCGCTTCTTCGGCCTCAGCAAGGATGACGATGTAAGTAGAACTACAACACTCGTCATCACCTACTCGGTCGTTGCTCCTGCGGGATGAGAGAGAAGAATCCCTTGCAGTGTAACCACCGTTGTAGAGTCTGAGAGGAGGAAATACTTCCGAGAATACCATATGAGGAACATGGGAAGACTAATGTGTCGTGTTTTTCCGTTCCCCGAATAGGTCCGAAAGTACGTCATCCGACGCGAGATCCAGCCCAAGGGCGACAAGAAGGCCTACACCAAGGCTCCTCGTATCCAGAGACTAGTGACTCCCCAGCGTCTTCAGCACAAGCGTCACCGCATTGCGCTCAAGCGCCGCCAGTCCGAGAAGGTCAAAGATGAGGCCGTACGTTTTTCCAGCCCCGACCCCAATTGACTCCAGCTCTCTCCGACTAACCTCAAATTATAGAACGAGTACGCTCAGCTTTTGGCCAAGCGTGTCGCTGAGGCCCGCCACGAAAAGCTTGACGCCCGCAAGAGACGGGCTTCTTCCATGCGCAAGTAGATGCTTCCAGGCGTTCGGTTGGTGTCTTCTGGTTGTTGCATTTCGGCATGAAAATCACGGCTATGGCAGGTATTTGCGGGATGGTCATGAGTGGCTTTAGATAGGCCAGTGGCTTCAGTATATCCCCCGAGGCCAAAACAAGAATGAGAACAAGATTAAGATTCCCCACAAGAACGATGCTACAGTGAGCTCGCTCTGAATGTGCACGTATTAATTTGTATTCTATTTTCGCTACGGACTTCTCTTAAGCTTGTGCCGCTCTTATGCTGAAAGTGTCTAATGCCGATCCTTTTTCTCTATCTCCCCTTACGCCGCCAGTTATGCAGATGAGTGACCGCTGTATGCAACCAGACAGAAAACCAACATGACCCCTCCCATCTCTTGGCAAGTAAATACATGGAAACGTTGTACAGAGATGACTGTTCTCATCAACTCCTCAAAGATTCCTGCCATTTTAGAGATGGTGCTTTATATGCAAATACTCCTGCAGCACTTCAGTGCACAGGCGATTTCCCCCTTTACCGGTACCATTTAACGCCTTTTTATGAAGAAAAGAAAGATGCTCCTGCTCCATGCCGAAAAGCGATCTGATCTAGTACCGCAGCAGATTTCTACCCACCTCGATTCGACAGCGAGGGATTGATTTGCCTCCCGAATCTCCAAGCAAAAATGCAACTTGCCCAACCTTTTCCATGCATAATGCTACCGAATCCTTAAGCAGGAGCATGGTTGAACAAGAAACTGTACCCCTTGTTGTCAGTTTACACGGTACGGGTTAGTCAGGGGTGAAAAGAAGAAATGCTGCTCACCTGACACTCTCTCCATTGTGCGTGCGCCGAATTGCCTCCGCCAGCGTCGGGCTTATGTCGATGACACGCAGCTTGCTGCACCGATCCACCTTGTCGCCGAGGGGTACTGTGTTGGTGACGATGATCTGGCTCAGGCAGCTCTCGTTGAGGATGTTGATGGCGTTGCCGCTGAGAATGCCGTGCGTGACGATGGCGATGACCTCGCGGGCGCCGTTGTCCTTGACCGTCTGGGCTGCCTTGGCCAGAGTGCCACAGGTGTCGGCCATGTCGTCGACGAGGATGGCGACCTTGTCCACGACGTCACCGACGAGAACCATGCGTCCGACGACATTGGGCCGGGGGCGCTCCTTGTGGATCAGCGCGAAGCCTGTGTCCAGGCGGTCTGCGATCGCCGTAGCTCTAGACGTACCGTGTCAGCGCTTTCCCTCAATTGGTCGTCCCTCGAAACGCCCGACCGGGTCACGGCATCATGGGAACCCTCTTCTTACCGTTTGGCACCGCCGGCATCCGGGCTTACTATGACCGTGTCTTCTGTGCCACGGTTCTCCCTGATCCAACGCAGGACGCTAGGTTCGGCATATAGGTTGTCGACAGGCACGTTGAAGAAACCCTGAATCTGGGAGGCGTGCAGATCCATAGTAATAACATGATTGCATCCGGCTGTGACGAGCATGTTTGCGATCAATTTGGCCGAGATAGGCGCACGGCTCTTGTCTTTCTTGTCCTGTCGCGCATATGGGAAATTTGGGATGACGGCGGTAATTCGTCGAGCCGAGGCTGTCCGGCAAGCATGGATCATGATCAGAAGCTCCATCAACCCATCGTTGATGTCGCCGGGCGCTGTAGACTGAATAATGAATACTACAAAGGCAGAAAGCACCCTGTCAGTCTTGTCCTTCAATATCTTGTCTCGAAAGTTGCAAATTGGGGGCTTGTGTACCATCCTCGTCTCGGACCGATTCGCCGATCGTAACACTGGTCTCTTGGTTCGAATAGTTGAGACTCATAGTCTTTGCAACCTCGATGCCAAGCCTATGGTAAGACCACAGTCAGTCTTTGTGTTCATTTTTGTGCTCATTTATGGTAGCGTTGTAGTAGAGTTGCTTTTCGGGAATGAGGAGCTTCGTGTAAAGCCATGGGTAGCCGCAAGTGGTATGGTGCCACAAGAATCGAGGTGAGGACGGGATGTAATGCTCAATTTTTCAGCTTGAGCCTGCACTTTCAGCTCGGTCGGTGCAAAAGGACGAGAGGGTTTCCGGTCGGGAGGTGGGTTGGTTGAATGGTGCAAGCCGTCGGCTCAAGCAACTCCAGTCAATCATGGTCCATAAATTCAGCTTACTTACCGGTCTGCGACCAACCTGGCCAGCACCGGGTGGCTGTTGCCCGAGAGTAATTTGATCTCATTCGCCATGTCACCCATTCTGAACAAGAGGTGGGAGAGTGATTTAACCGTCGGCGGTAGGTGCTGCTTTATACAACAGGCCAAGAGCCAGTGCGTCGAAGGCAAAAAGGCAAGGCAAAGACGCAGCTGCTTGGTTGCTGTTGGTCAGAAAAGCGCGAAGAAAAAACTTTTGAGTCTCACAGCACAGACTTGGGAAGCAACCTTCCAATCGGCTCCAGTTGGCGGTTGCTGATGAATCGCGGGGTGTACAGGTGTACACTGGTACATATACACCACCGAGTCTAGACTACCTAAGTGAGCAACACATAAAGCTTATTTATTGTCCTGGCTAAACACTACAAGAGCCAGTTTGCTAGTAATATACTAGGCACTGTAGCGAGACGCATAACCTGCATTGGAATATATTGTCCTAACATTCACCTTTTCAACTGTTGACTTCTGGACGGACATTAGACTAACAGGCCTGCGTAAACTACTGCTCTCTGCTATGTAGGGATATTGTCCAGTTCGAACCCCTGACAGTCGGGAGGCCCCCTGCATGCATATCATTTGATGAAAAAGCTCTTCACAATATCGGAAAATGTGCTGCTGTGTGGACTTTCCTTCAGTATTACCTATGTAGGTACCTGTCTCCGATCATATGAAAACTTGTCAGAATCTCAAAGGACGATGCTTTGCGTTGTTCGAGCGGCGGAAGGTATATATACTTGACCTGTAACCTAGGTGCTGTTCAGGTGGGGGACCCTGGGTGAGGGGAGGTGTGATGTTTGGTGCATGTAATACCATGCCTATCTATGCTGTACTGAACAATCACAGGTCTTGCGCACAGTTAATAACGTCGTCATGGAAGGGTGTTCTAAATCAGATTGACAAATCGCAAAGAAATAGCAAATGTTGTACAAGGACGGTCTGGCCTGATTATCCGTTACAACACGATCACATATGCATCTTTTGTATGTCGTTCAACACTTGCTTTTAACCTTTGTGGTCGATTACTTGTCACATGGCTGATATTCAATCCTGATGCCTCAGGTAACAATGACCCCCCAGCAGAAAGCATCCAACCGACTAATCATTGCAGACAGCGCTGTATGACCATACCTAAGAACAGGGAGGGAGAGACTACTCAAATACTTGCACATTTACACTACCTGTTGTCCCGCCTTCAATATGAGCAGCGGCCTTGTTGCTTTTGTAGCCCTGCGTTTCTGCGTCTGCAGGTCGGCATTGTATCAGACGAACAGCGGGGTGGCTCTTCGGGTGTTACAAGTACCAAGAATAACGCATGGCGGGGTAGATATGCTGGTTACACACCATGGGTAGTATATTCTTCTCTACATGCACGGAAACCCCGAACTGGGATACCGATTGAAGAGAAAATAGGGGAAGACAACAACAAACAAGCAACATGCTGCCAGGCATCACATATGCATACAATGAACAAATAGAAAAAAGGGTTTGGCCGGGGATTGAACCCGGGACCTCTCGCAAGCACTGCTTTAGGGTGAGCCCTAAGCGAGAATCATACCACTAGACCACCAAACCTGAAGAGTTGAGGATGAGCAAGGAAGCAAGGCAGGGGCTTGGCCGGGGATTGAACCCGGGACCTCTCGCAAACGATGCCGTAGCAAAGGATGCTTCAGGGTGTTACCCTAAGCGAGAATCATACCACTAGACCACCAAGCCGGACTTGGTTCCGCTCATCTTCGAAGGACGGTCTCACTATCGTGATCTCTATTGCTGGCGCTAGGTTTACTAGACAGCAGCAGTACAGCTGAGGACTAGATTAGTAGGTATCGTGATGTGCGTGAGTGGGGTCCAGAATACCTTAAGGCTGCACGCCAGGTACTCACAAATGTAGGAACTGTCTTATTGGCAAGGTGAGATATAAGAAATCAAGCTGATGTCTAAGGCCGATGAGGTTGCACTTGAAAGGGTGTAGACATGCATGTGTCTACATCAGTACTGCATCGAGATTGTAAGATTCCATAGGAAGTGTTAACCTACCTAGATACATGTTAGCTTGATTTACTGTGTGGCTCAGTACGCCGTACTACTGTACCTAAGGGTAGTACTATTTGTGTTGCAAGCTCATCTACTACATTGAAGACGAACTCCTATTACCAATATGTACTGATCATTTCTGGACATATTCGAGCATCCCACAATATTGACCATCGCTCTTTTACATGGTATTCCAGTTCTCAATAATCACTGAGTATCCTACTTACTTTGAATACATGCTGTGGCTCTTCAAAGGCAAAGCAACCTCTTCTCTCCCACATGATGACCTCGAATATCGATGTTCTTGTTCAGATTAAGTGATAGTACTATCCCGGAGTGTCGGGACTCCTATGCCCTTGGCCGCGGTCCTACAAAGTTCCCAAATACCCACTGCACCTGTTGCTCCGACCCCCGACTTCAACCCAAATAAAGACCGCCCCACTATCGGAGGAGGATTACCTAATCCCTCAACCATCATCGACATTATCTAGATAATCTTCCATGCTTCCATACTTCACAGTTCAACAGTATACCCAACCATACCTTGCTTTGATCCTTCCACTTTTCCATCCTCGCAATCCTTTAATCTGGTGAAACTTAATTCTCCAGTAAGCACAGAGACGAAGCTTTAAATCGACGTGGTCATCTGCGGACTTGTACGCATCCCGCTCGTGACAGGTTTATCGAACCGGCATCTCGCACCCTGCTGGGGTCCGTTGTGCCACTACGAAAAGGAAACCTATCATCACACCTCCTTCCATCAAGGCGCCCTCGGCACGTAACCTGCTTCCGTGCCCTCTTCTACCACTCAAAAGATTCGGACCCAACCATCAAACGATGGCGAGCGCACCGAACGATAACGAGCACGGCGCACCGGGCGCGTCCGTACCGCATGGCGCCGCCGGTCTGGAGCCGACCTCGGCCGAAGCGAAGCTGGCGAACAAGAAGGACACGTCCCTGAAAGAGTTCCTGTCTAAAATGGATGACTACGCGCCTATCGTAAGCCCATCTTTGCTTCCCCTTCCCCCTCAGTTTTTCAGACCCTCATGTGGGCAGAGCTCTCTCAATTTCAGAGGGATTGATCCTGATCTAGCAATGCTAACACTCCACAAAACAAAAAAAACACAGATCCCAGATGCCGTGACGAACTACTACATGACCAAAGCCGGTCTCCCTCCCCCGCCGCAGACGGACCCGCGCCTGGCCCGCCTGATCGCGCTCGCGGTGCAGAAGTTCGTGGCCGACGTGGCCGCCGACGCGTACCAGTACAGCCGGATCCGGGCGTCCAACACGAGCAGCGCCAACAACCCGATGGGCAACCTCGGCGCGGCGGCCGCCGCCGGCCTGGGGCTTCCCGGCCAGGCGGGCTCGGGCGGCGGCGGCGGAGGAGGAGGAGGAGGAGGCAAGGACCAGGGCCGGGGCGGCGCAGGAGGTGCCCCGCTGGGCATCCAGAGGGCCGGCTACGGCGGCGGCGGCCAAGGCGGCAGCCAGAACCGCACCGTCCTCACCATGGAGGACCTCGGCATGGCCGTCGGCGAGTACGGCGTCAATGTCAAGAGGAGCGAGTTCTACCGATAAAAAGAGAGAGGGTTTTGGGCAGAGCAAGGGACAATAGTTGAGACACACAGTCTCGACGGGAAAGAGGAGTTCTCCAGGCCTTGGAGTTGCGTTTTGCGCCTGAAAAGAAAAGCCGCAAGACGGCCCACTTCGTGGAAGGGCTTTAGGGGCGGATTTTGCATGACAGGCGGCCGGTCCATCAAACAAGGCGTTTATGGCGTTTAAGGCAGGGGGGGGGGGGGGGGGGGCGGGGTTGTTTAACATGCAAAACATTCATTGGTTTTAACGTTTTTATTTTACACATAAAGGACCAGACCAATGTCCTTTTGCGCCCAAATAAACAGGCCTGTATAAAC
>MU280928.1:0-65571 GCA_022385605.1 Xylariaceae sp. FL0594
ACCAAACCAAATCCCCCAAATACCCCCACAAAAAACAAAATAACAAAAAAAATGAATGTAAACAAATCCCATAAAAACCAAAACCACCCCCCCTCCCCCCCCCCCCCCCCCCCAAAAAAGTAAAAATGACCCCCCACAAATCCCCCTCCTCCTCCTCCTCTTCCCACAAATCCATCCTCACAGCCCAGCTCGAAGCCGAGAAAACGAAGACGAACGGCAATACCCCCCACCACACCGTCCTGCCCGCCGAGATGAACAAGTACTACAAGCAAAAGGCAAGTGGGAAAATGCTCGACGACGTCACCTTCCGGCCCAAGCTCCCGTGCGCCGAGGGCGGGCACCGGTTCTGTACTGATCGGTGATTTATATTTTTATTTGTGTCATTATTTATTGCGACAGGTACATTAACATGCAGATTGAAAATGTTTGTTGAACCAGACGTTGTCTTTTGAGAGAGGATAAGATAGATAGATCTAGAGAAAAAGGGGGGAAGGAAGCGAAGAAGCCTTCTGATTTCTTACTTAAAAGAACCTAACCAAGCCTTTACTTCAGTGGTAGTCATTACCTACTGGATAGATATCATCATCTGCAAATAGTTGTCAAGTTATAACTGATCAGTCTAGAAATTACAATCCTGCTTTCTCAAGTCTGAGTTATCTGATACCAAATCGTCGTGACCACTAGTTGTCTTAACCAATTTTATATTTTTCATAGCTTTAATTCATGTCTACGTAACCCCGGCACATCGACCCTGACGCGGTACACATTCCCCGTTGATCCATCCTCCGGCGCAGCGATGGACGTAATAAACATAGTCCGCATATCCTCCCCGCCGAAGCCGGGACACGAGACCATCTTCGCCCCGGGCACCGCGCACGTTGCCGTCACCTCCCCCGTCTCGGGCGAGATCCGGACGAGTTTCCCCTTGGAGTTGGCGGCCGCCCAGACGTGGCCCTCGACGTCGACCGCTAGGCCGTCTGGCATGCCGCCGTCTTCCAGCTGCGCGAGCAGCCGCCTGTTGGTCGCGCTGCCGCTCTCGACGTCGTAGTCGTACTGGAAGATCTTGCCCTCGGAGGTGTGGGACACGTACATGATCTTGTCGTCAGGCGACCAGACAATTCCGTTGATGACCGGGGCCGTCTCCTCATCCTCGTTTCCTGTCGACATGTCCCGAACCACGGCCTTCTTCGCCCCTTCCCCGCCCTCCCCCTGCCCCTTGTCGAAATCCAGACGCCATAGCCGGCCGAGCTTCGACTCCTCATCGGTGGCCATGGTGGTCGCCCACCAGCGCCCTCGGGCGTCAATGCCGCCGTCGTTCATGCGGACCTTGTTGTCTAGGCCCGGGTCTGCCTCGTGCGTGACCTCTGCGACGCGCTCCAGGGCGCCGTTGTTGGGGTTCAGCAGCGCGAGGCCGAGGCGCGTCTCGGCCGCCAGGACGTCGGAGCGGCCCTCGACGGCGTCCAGGCGGGTGACGCACTCGTCCAGGTGGAGCGTGTAGCGCTGGTCCCAGCCGCCCGACAGCGGCACGCTGTGGACGCGGCAGTTCTTGATGTCGACGAAGAAGAAGGTCTTGTCGGCCCGGCGGTACAGCGGGCTCTCGCCCAGGCCGCACTCGGACGGGAGCCATTCCTCTGCCGTGTATTCTTTCATCGTCGTCTGCGTGTGTTGTCTAACCTAGGTTAAGCAGGGAGTTGGCGGGTGCTTAACACTGGCAGAGATGCGATTCCCGACCCCTTTTTCGTTCTAGTCACCTTTTTTTCAAGAACATGGAGAAAAACAAGACAGTCTAAGGTTTCCGAACTCGGCCATTCCATTCTTATATGTAGGTTAGCCGACTGATACCTATGTGTAAGTGCCTTTTTATTTCTCTTGTTGCAAGATCGAGTCGATGACGTCAAGTGTATGTCACTCCCTTGGAGTGTCTGGTCGGGGACCGATATCGCAGTTGGCAATACAAGTTTCAACTTGTCGTGCCAGTCTGACCAGCGCCTAGGTAGGCATACTGTGTAACGTAACCTAAGTAACATGGCAGTGAAGGGTGAAAGGTTCAAAGGCGTGTGCGGGCCGTGTACTACGCGACAGGCTGATGGCCGGACTTCCATTGTTCTTGGTCTGTCTTTGATCGTTAATACCCCCCATCGTCAAAGCCGCCTTGAAGACCACCTTCATTGTTTCGGCTCAATGGGAAACCTGTTCAACTGGCTGTTGTCAGGTAAGAGCTGTTTGGTCAATCGATTCACAGCGCGTGCAGGTGAGAGCCATCGCATTTGACTTGAAGGCATGTATGTTCATTGGAGAAGATCAAGAAAGAGATCGGATCACCTCCTACTGTTATACTGGAGACATTTTGTATGTTAATGTTAGATCACTTCTTTTACCCCTTGAAACAAGTAGGAAACAATCGATAGGAAGCTTTTCTGGTGAGAAAGCATAGCAATACACAGCCAAGATATGTTGTTAAGTGAAAAATAGAAAACAAACTTCAGCATGGAATGAAGCCAAGGGGTGCAACGTGCAACGTCACCTGCATGCAGTTAAAAACATCTCCACTCCTCTTCTGACTGATAAAACGCTAAACCTCCTTGGGCACATATCTTCAAGTTTGTCACTCTAGCGTCTTTTAATCACTGTTTCATTTAAGAATTAGTGAAAATATTGCTTGTATTTTTGCATGTGAGAGGATCTATGTAGACTACTTGTCCATAGTAGTGTACTGTGTAGTAGCAATAGAAAAAACCCCCAACCTGCTTGAAAGCCTGCCTTTGCTGTCTGTGCCCGAACATTGCAGATTTTATTACATACAGCTAGCTCATGATCGACCGATCCTCGCTCACCTGCACTCCTTCATAGGTCCTCGAAACGATTTACCGCCCAAGGGGGAGGTTATAAATTCCCAAGCCGTAACACATATCCATATCCTTCTCCTAGGGAAGGGATCACGCAAGCCAGCCCTGGCTAGCCATTCGACCAAGCGAGCGAACAAATCCATGCCTACCGAACCATTGTTACTCGACTCCGTCCCAACCTTACTAGTCCATGCCTCGTCCCCCTATCTCCCTCGAGTCGAGTGGCCTCGAAAAGCAAGCCAGCAAGCAAGGCCAGCCAGCCGATACAACCCTGCATACAGAAATACAGAATACATATATATATATATATACCCCCAGATAGGTAGCTATGGAGAAACCTACCACAAGGTTTTGCCAAGGATAAGTCCCACCCTCTTCATTCTCCCCCTCGACCCCACTCACTTGTATTTGCTGTACATACTGCTGTACTTACATTCCTTCCACCTGCTGGTCCACCCACTACCTACATCACCTCCCTCCATGCCACCGTGCCATGTCACTGTCGTCTTCTCGCACTTTTCATTGTCTTTTCTTCCAGAGGGATTATTTATCCTTCTTCGTATCGAAGTAGAGAAGATATCACCGAAGAAAAAGGTATCATTTCATATGACCAACGTCGTTGCTCTCTCTCTCTCTCTCTTCCTACAGGAAGACCCCCTCCACCATGAAAGCCTGTAAGGTAACGTTCCAACCCCCAGCCCGATAATGTTAACAAAACACGTCAACTCGGGCATGAGCCACCACCAAAATAGCATAAACAACAGCCCCTTCCCTTCCCCTACTTTGCTACTCTTTCCCTGTTTTCTTTCTCTCTCACTACTATATGGCCTCCCCTCAGGGACCTCCCCATATGTCCGTCATCACTAATCATCAGAAAAAAAAGAAGCAAGCTTTACTGTCTTTACTAACCTTCGCACGTCATTTCCCATTTTCTATCGAGTATAGCAACGCCGGATGGCAAGGTCGGGTAGCTGCGTGCTCCGACCATCCATGCCTTTGCCGAGAGAGCGGATTGGTGGATGGAAGTGGTACGCAAACCCCCCGTCTCCCAAACTCGGTCTGTCCGCTCCTTCTCTAGATACCTCCCCGCCCTTGACCGAGTTTGCTGCATGTCGAGAAACGCGAGTGAGCAGGAAGAATGGTGGAGAAAAGAGCAATCAAGTTTGCGCACTGCAAATATCATATTTTGAATACTGGCACATGCTAACGCGGTACTATAGAAGTATGCCTGGCCGGTCAAGATCTAAACCCTACCGTACCCCGACAAATAGAGATGCCCACAAGCCGGCATCTCACCATGGCGGACCATGGCCCACAGCTCGCCGAAAGCAGAATGCGCCCTTTCCTCTGCCTTTCGGAGCCTCCCCGACCTAGCCTGATACGCTATTGATCACGCCTCCAGCCCAAGGGCCAAGAGCTTGCGTGCATACGTGTACACCGTCCTTCCCCCCTCGCCTGACCGAAACCCCAGTGTTCCTACAGGGCAGAATGCTGCTTCAATGCCAGCCTGCTATTCTCATGGACCATATACTCATACAACGTTGATGTTTCCATTTTCCGCTCCTCCGCCAGCTTCCCTTACCGTTAGCGCTCCCCAGTGGGAAGGGCCATGTGTCCGGGTTGCTGAAATCGCAGGAGCTCTGGATACCACCGGTGGTGCGTTCCTCAGCCTCGCTCACACGCGACAAGCGCTGAGGTAACGACTGTGACAGAACGCTCTATTCCTCCTCGGAATCGCTCTCCTCACTAGTGTCGCCAGCGTCAGCCATGACTTCGGGCGTGGCCGGTGTCGGCTCTTGGCTAGCGCTGCCTCCTCGCTGCAGTTGCGCCTTGAGCTCGCGCAATTGCTCTATCTTGCGTTCCTGCTCCTGCTTGTTCATCGGCTTATTTTTTTTAGGTTTAGGTGGGGCACCGCCCGCTTTGGCTTTCGCCTCGGAATCGCCATCAAGCTGTGAGCTGAACTCGGGCCGTTTTGCAACAACCTGACGGAAGTGGGGATGCGCCTTATTGATCAGGTCGTACAACTTGCCGAGTGCGTCCGAAGTTAGGCTGTCAATGTCCAATTCCATCTCGCCTTCGTCGTTCTCCTGCGATAAAAAATTAGCATCACTGTCAGATTTCGGCACGTCTAGCCAATGTGCACTTACAGCCTGGCCCGTGTCTCTCTTGATGATATCGACAGCTCGCGTCAGGGTAGTTCCGTCGAGGTCATTGATGCCTTCGGCAATGACCGCCTTCTCCATCGCTCCAATCACCCGCTTCTTAGGCGGGGCCGGCTTCTTGCTGACATGGGAAGACTTCTTGAACGAAGAAGCGTTGCCGGATGATCTCTTGTTCACGCCGTGTAGTCCGTTCCCGGCAACCTTGGACTTGCTCTTCGAGCCACTCTTCTTCTTCTTCGGCTTCTTCTCGCTGAGTGACTTGGTCTTCTGTTCCACCAGCTTCCGCTGCAGCATGGTGATCATGGACTGTTGAATCTCCATCATGGTAAGATCGGGCTTCTTAGAGTCCAGCAGCTTGTTAAGCTTCTCCTGCTCCTCATTCAGCCTCTGTTGAAGGTTCTGAATCGCATCGCTGTCCTCCTCATGAGCGTCACCATCGCTCTCGTCATCCGACTCCGCGTCACTAGCATCGGGGCTAGCCGCAGATGCATGCATGCCGGACGGCGCCGAAGGGAAGTGTCGTGCCATCCATGCATTCTTCTGGGCCAGGTAACTCTTCAGTAGCTCCTCCAGCTGCCTAGCATATTTCGTAACCTCATGCTCCTTGCCATTGAATAACTCGGAATTTGTTACAATCAGGCCCATGTCCTTCTCCACGTCCTTCACGGACTTGTATTTGCCATCGTAGTTCTTCTCCGTCATAGTTCCCAAGTCCATCGGCTTCTTCACCACGCTGAAATAAGTGGGAATATTCAGGGCGACAGGATCGACGGGCTCCAAGAACCACTGGTTGATGATGATGTGCTTCGGCTTCTTCACCTCCTCGAGAGCCCAGTCGATGAAGCGCTGGTCGGGATCCAGCTTCTTCTTGCGGCTCGCCTTGGAACCGCCGTAGTCTGGATCACGGTTTTTAGGAGGGTGGATCGGTCGCTTGGGTCTGTCGTGGTCCTCACGCGTGGAGTCACGCCGGATCTGGGGGATGCCCGACGGGGGTATCGCGAACGTTTGGGCCGTGGCAGAGGCGGGGGTGGAGGAGGGCAGAGACGAGGCGTCGCCTTTCGGCTTCGGACTCGGAGGCGGAGCTTGGGACTGAGACTGGCGCCGTGGCTGGGCCACCACACGGGGCTCAGCGTAGCGGATGGGGTGCGCCTTGCCCTTCTCGGGCTTGGCTGGCGGTTTGCTCTGGATGATGTCCGGTACTCTCTTGAAAATGTATTCTCTCACATTGGCTGCTGAATCCGTGACCTGGTGCGTCGCGCCGTTGTAAGTAACGGCGTTCTGGTACAGCAAATGCACGTCGGCTTTGAAGTCGCCATAGGTGCTGTATTTGCCCTCACGGAGCCGCGCCTCCATTAGAGAGATGTCCACGGGGTTATCAATCTTGGCTATGTAATCGTTCCATAAATGGGGCCAGAGGTCTTGGACCGACTTCTTGAAGTGGAAGCCGTCCTTGGTCTTCTTCACGTTGCCCAAGACTTCTCTGAGTCTCCGGTTCTGGAACGGAGCAATAGGTAAATTGTCGGGGATGTCGTACTGCGACCCGTCACCGCCTGCCCGTGGAGTGGCCGCATCAGAAGCGGGAGGGTTGCTTGCCACCACCACCGAGGAGTCCTCTGCCGCCTCGCCACCGTCTTCCGTCTTGGCGCGCTTTGCCAAAGGCTCATCGACATCATCGTCCTCACGGCTACGGGAGACCTTTCCAGGCGAAGGGGGCGCCTCGGGCATGACAACATCTACCTGCGTAGGGGATATGGCTTCATCTGCTTCCAGCGTCGCCTTGACCTCGAGCTTCGATACATCGGCAGATTGGGTGACGTCGCTAGAAGGAGGCAAGGCCGCCGCATCGCTCGTAGCCGACGTGTTCTGAGTGCTGTTGGCATGTTCTGCGCTGGATTCCAAGTCGGGACGCTCAGTAGATACATCGACATCCATAGAGTCTGGAGGGGGGTCGGGCATGGGTGCATCGACGGCATCCTCCTTGCGCGCATCTTCTGGCGCCTTAGCTTGCGCCTCGGTTGTCGTAGGTGTTTGCGTCGACGTATTTTCCGTCGGAATTGGCTCCTTAGCTGGGCTAGTGGCGTCATTCGAGAGGCGGGGCTCTGTCGGCGTTGGCTCCTCTGTTAAATCAGGCGCACCACTCTGACCCTCTTCCCCATTGGCCTTTTCGGCTGCTTTCGAGCCAGATTGCGAGTCCTCCTCTCCGGCAATTCCATTTACTTGCTTGGTTGTATTGCTGTCAGTGGTGTCGGGTACGGGTGCATCGGAGACGGGTTTGTCGGATTGCTTCTTCTCAGCTGATGCTAGGGGCGAAGTGCCGTTGGTGGTGATTCCATTTTGGTCATTAATGCCATCTTTCTTATCCTCTGAAATCTCGGCAGCCTTCGGGGAGTCCCCGTTAGTGATGGGAGCAGACTCTGCTTTTGTGGGCAGTCCGTCTGCGTCGGCACTTGTAGAAATTTCATAAGCCACAGTTGTCCCGGCGAAGATTTGCATGAGAGCAAACTTACCCATCCACGGGCTTCACAATGGGTTCGTCGACTTCCATTGCATCGACGGGCGCAGAGTCTGGCTTCTGCTCCTCCCGCGATAGGCTTCGTGGTGGCTCTTCGGATGCCATTTTAGCCACTTACGGAGGCGTAAGCCCAGCTCGGAGAATGGAATGTCGAGTGTGTCGGAGCTGAATCGATCGAAGACAGGAACATGAACAATAGCAGATGCACTATTTGTCTGTTCAAACGAACTCTAGTCAGTCACGTCTCAACGTATATTTCTTCCGTGAAAATCAAGGAAAGTGTGGCACGCGCAGGCAGATCCGGCGACAACGTCCAAACGCGCCACGTGGACAGAAGACGAGCGATGCAAATGATGGATGGGGTGTCTAGCGAGGGGTAGTGATGTTAAGTAAGGGTGGACACTCGCGGACCGCTCAAGGTTAAATATCAAAAGGTTGCAAATAATCTGTGCTGCTGAGAGGCAAGACCCCGCGGAAGATAATGGGATGGTACGTAATGATGTGCAAGGTGAAGATTGTTCGTTGGGAAACAATCGTTCCGTGTGTACAGTGGGATTGAAGGTTAAATGTGCCAGTGCTTCGCTTTGGCTGCGCGTGAATGGGACCTACCTAAAGTAAGTACCAAGCGATTCTTCAACTTGGTCCGGCCAATGCAGAGAGGGAAGGCGCAGGACTGGCAAATGGAGGTGCACGAATCTGTGTTTCCAGTATGAGAAAGTGATGAATATAGGTATTCAAGTAGGAAGAGGTCAGAGAACGTCGCCTCTGGAGAGGCATCGAGGTAGCCACAATGCACGACTTCGTAAGTAGGTGGGTGCGCATTAGAGCGCGTTGGAATCGCGAGGCGTGTGGGCAGGTGGGTAAGTAGGGGAATTGGATAGGTGGACAATGGTAAACGGGCAACTGAGACTGCCTTCAAGTCGGGCACTGAGCATTGAATAGCCCCAGAGACACCGCCATGATGTGTGTAATGAGAGAATGCAAACAAACCAATGGCTAAATGAAAATACGAACAACGAAACCCGGCCGCCTCTGTCACGACACAACCACTTGCGCTGAGAGACAGACTGGCAGTATCCGGGCATAGGCAATGATGAATGGCGCGGGTTCCGAAAGCATCTGCCTTGCAACCTGGAGTGGAAAGAATGCGAGACCGGACCAACACCGATGATGTGTGTGCGAATAGTGGCGCACAAATCATAGGCTGTGACAATGGGAAATAAGTGACAATATAGAAAATATCAACATACCTTTCAATTAAAAATGAAGTCAGGTGAAGAATAATAAGTGGCAGGTGGAAATATGACCACTTTGTGTGTGTAGCTCTCTGCGATCGTCTTTTTTTTTTGGGCCGTGTAAGATGTGCGCCGACAAGACTCACGATGCCACTTTTTAAAAACAGTTGTTCTGGGGTGCTGGCGTGGAGAGGTGCGACCAAGGTGGGTCAGCTGTGATTGGAGAAGAGGCGGCGAGTTGGTGGTGTGAGCAGGCTGCTTGGGGAAAAGCGAGGCAAATAGAATGCAGGTAAAAAAAAGGAAAAGGACGCCAGGTGCAGTGTTAATCAATTACTGAAACTGTCCCCAACTTCGGCTGCTAATATGCATCAACTCAAGAAAGGCTGGTGTGGTGCATTGATGGTGGTAGCTTCCTCTTGACGAAAAGTAGGTACAAGGGTACTTGTAGCTATATGAAATGCTTCGTTCTGCCTTTTGGAGGGGGGGGGGGGGCCGCCTAGAGCACTGAGGGCTGACGAGGTTGGTTCCTGCCGGGGCTTCGGATTTAAGAGACTTTTGTTGGTTGGCGGAGCAGAGGGAGAAATAGGAGGGAAGGATGGCAAAATCATCCGGAAATTCGAAAGTGTCTATTTCGCGTTCAAGTCATACCTTGGCTTGGGTGCTTGGGTGTATGCGCAGGCGGAGTAAAGGCGCGAAATCTTTGGGTTCTGGGGGCTGCCGCTTTACTTATTATTTGTAGGAGACGCGCCTCTACAGGCCCCAAATCACTGCCCACTCAAAGAGTCGGTCTAGTACAGATTTGGGACAAGGATTAACTTGCAGCAACGCCAAGGGGTAAGATTAGGAACCACCCAAGTCAACCAATCAACGACGCTCAATCTACGGGAAACGATATGTTTCCTTTGACAGAGCTACTTGAGCTCTTTGAATGCCAAGCGCTATTACGAGAAACTCTTGGGTCACGTCAAGAAACTTAGAGACCTTGATGATCCTGTATACGGGATTCATACTCTATTTGTTTCAACGCGATACAGCCAGCACAGTGAGGCAGTAGAGGTTCTGAACTGAACTGAACTCTAGCGATGTCCAGCAGTAACAAGTATGAGGATAGACCAATAGGACGTTTATCAGAGGTAACCCCAGGTTGAGACGCAAGGAGCAAGGGCCTAAGAAAAGTTCTTGCCTAGTCGGGCAGCTTGGACCAATCAGAGCTGGAGCGCATCGAATCTTGACGACAGGCCCACATCAAGATCCAATCATGACGCGTACAGGCTGGGACCCTGCGCATGTTGGAAGTGACGGAAGCCACAAGCAAGTCGACTATTACTTCTGCGTAAGAGGCCCCCGGTGTACGCGTAGGTGACTCAACTCATCGGGCCCGGAGAAGGTGGTAGATCGTGAGGTACCAGTAACTCGGAATGTAATGGAACATGTGAATTTATTACATGCAAAAAGTAACACGATGTACTTGGAAATATCAACATTGCTAAAACCTCATGGAAAAATATGGTAGGAGAGTTATCATAAAATTGAGAAATCGACGGAGAGGACGGTTGGGCAATTGACAACTGAAGAAGGAAAAAATTTTAGGTCTTGAATTTGAGTCGGAGACACAGGACACCCGATTACAACAGGATCAGGGACTGGCGCACAGCTGTCTTACACCATGGAAAACCGGTAGCAGCTGGTGAGATGTACAGTGCTACTAGCTTCCTGGTGATTAAAATTTGACTGTTTTGGGAGCCTACAGCAAGTACAGCAGTACAACAGTACAGCGGACCTCAGCCAAGCAAGCAGTCGGATACAAGGAAATACTCGAGCAATGCAGAGAGCTGAAGCCAAGAATGAAGGTGCTAAATGTTACTTTGTTGCCATCCTTTCAACCCCTCAACAGCTGTAGTGCAGCTATCTACATGTATGCAGTACAAAATTGTCACAAAGACAGAATCTTGGTACATTGGTAGGTACATTGGACAGGTACCTTATCCGTGCGCCATGCTCCGTAAGGGGAAAATTTCGACCTTATCGTAATACCTAGCGTCGAATCTACCCTGCAGCAACCTACCTTATCAATCCAACAAAAAAAAAAGTTGTACTGTTGTAGCTAATTAGATTGAGCTTCAACAGGCCCTTCAGCTCCTCAGATACACCCACAAGACCACGCCAACGAAGCATAGTGTTCACTTTGTCATCAGCCAAACTTTAACAAAGATGTCTACGAGGCGGAAGACACCCGCCAAAATAGCCCAGCCGGTTGTGAGGCAAAGTGCAAGAAGGGCCACCAGAGCCCAAATAAACGAGTCCGACGCGGTTGTGTCGGTTCCCGAGATCAGAAAACCCGATAGTGCCGACCGCACGGAAGACATAATAGAGATATCAAGCGACCCCAATAGTAGCGACTACGAACTGTCCGAGCAGGAGCAAGATCAAGTAAACGGAGCGAAGACGCAAAAAGCCAGTTCCGGTTCCAATGTACAGAAACCGGTAGCTTCCGTGAACCAACAGAAGCGGAACGATGACCCCAGCGGTGATGTTCCCATGACCGAGGCGAACGCTCAAAATGAGACCGAGTCCGACCAAGAAGCGGCACAACCCACATTGGGCGAGCTGGCACGTGCGCATGGTACAATAGACGTGGCCTCAGCCATAGCGCAACCGTCAAACGCCGTCGTTGCCCAGGGACGGACTGTCGCGCCCCCGAGCCACTCCTCTTTGGGAACTGTTCTATCACAGGCTCTCCGGACGGATGATTCGGCTCTGCTCGAATCATGTCTGCAAGTTCACGACAACAACACAATCAACAACACCATCCAAAGGCTCGACTCCACACTTGCGGGAACACTGCTGCACAAACTAGCTTCGAGGATGCACCGGCGACCGGGGCGGGCCGGTAGCCTCATGACCTGGGTACAAGCGACCCTCGTGTGCCACGGAGGCGCCCTCGCAGCACAACCCGGAGTCATCAAGAAACTGCGTGAACTGCAGCGAGTACTGGACGAACGTGCGAAAGGCCTGAACTCGCTACTGGCTCTGAAGGGAAAGCTCGATCTCATGAATGCACAGCTACAGTTACGGCGGGAACAATGGGGCTCTGAAGATGTTCAGGAAGAGGAAGGAATTGTGTACGTTGAGGGAGAGGACAGCGATGTGGACATGGCCAACGGACTGATGGACCTGGACGACGATGAACTCCCGGTTACAAACGGTATAATGGATGACGAGTCGGAGGACGACGATTTGCCGAGCGATGGATCGGATGGGGAGGAAGAGCTTGATGCGGAGGAGGAGTTGGATGAAGACGAGGTGGACCACGATGATATCGAATCTGACGACGAGGATAGCGAGACCGAGGCTGTTCCACAACCACCCGCCAAGAAGTCGAAACCTTCAAGAGGGAGGTAACCAATAAGATGACCGAGGATTGTTGAATAAAGAGTATCAGGACGAAAGCAGCAATACCCAGTGTGTTTATTTCATTAAGCAGGAGCTGTGTGATGTGCGGACGGAAGCCATTGCCAGAGTTGTCGGGAGCCATCTACCTAAGTAGGTTACAGTCCACGCGCATTAGTCTACTACCAAGCTTCCTCTTATCAACATGTAATAGAAAGGGTGCAAGCCTGTACTGGGAATCGGGAATCCGACTTTTTCTTCCTTTCCTGTAAGATCTTGGGCTTAATAACAAAAGGGTTCCACAACTCGAAGCCGTAACTGTACAGAAAAGGTTGTTGTTGAAAAGCAAGACCAAAACCAAACTGAACTTGCCTGAGTTGGCTATTGTGAACTCGGCACATAAGCACGCTAATGTACAAGTACTTCCTAGGTAGTATACCAATTGGTGCTAAAAATCTGGAAAACCAGCGCGTTTGTCGCGTCAGGTACCCAACTCCGGACCCAGAATACATTTACACACCGTCAAACATCTGAATGCTCCCTGCCACCTCCAATCAGGATATCGAGCTCCAACCCAAGACCTTTTTTGGTCATATACCTACATACATACACTTTGAGCTCCAGTCGCTAAATGTTCTTGTCAAGTAATAGACAGCGAGCGTTGTGGCCGGGAGTTTAAGAAACCCAGAATTAGTGGTTTCGAGAAAAAAAAAAAAAAAGGACAGCATACTGAGCAACTACTAAAAGCCCCAAAACGACATCATGGTAGAGTGCCCAGCATGTTCGAAGCAGGTCCAATCCTCCAAGATTAACGACCACCTGGACTCAGGTTGCGAAACCTTCATTGTCGACAACCCGCCCGTCTCTTCTTCGCGTCCACCCAACAACGCCTCTTTCCCTACGTCGCACCCTCCCAATGGCTCTGCGCCGTCCGGCACACAGAAGCGCCCTGCGTCCAGTTTCTTCGACACACCTTCAGCCAAGAGACAGAATCGACTCCCCATTCCGATAGCAAACGGGGCGGAGAGCATAGCGAAGCCGAATCCCGGAGTGAAGCGAGCGTTCGACGATGGACCGGGCCAGTACTCCTCCGACTTTGACGCCGACGTGGACGCCGACGTGGGAGCCGGTGGTCGGGATGCAGCCGACAACAAGCCAGAAGATGCACCTGCCGCTAGACCACACAGCCCCCTGGCGAAGAGACCTAGGACAAGGACGAGCCGTGTCGCGCCCTTGGCCGAGCGTATGCGACCGCAGACCATCGACGGCATATTCGGCCAGGAACTCGTCGGCCCCAACGGCATATTACGGTCCCTGATCGAGACAAACCGGGTGCCCTCGATGATACTGTGGGGAGGCTCGGGCACGGGCAAGACCACGATAGCACGGTGCATAGCGAGCATGGTCGGCTCGCGGTTTATCGAGATCAACGCCACCTCGTCCGGCGTGGCCGAGTGCAAGAAGATGTTCGTCGAGGCGGCCAACGAGCTGGCGCTCACGGGCCGGAAGACCATCGTCTTCTGCGACGAGATCCATCGCTTCTCCAAGGCGCAGCAGGACGTATTCCTGAAACCGGTCGAGGCGGGCACCATCACGCTTATTGGCGCCACGACCGAGAACCCCAGCTTCAAAGTCGTCAACGCGCTCCTGTCGCGATGTCGGACCTTCACGCTGCAGAAGTTGACCACGGAGGCGATACAGCAGATCCTGTCGCGGGCGCTGGAGTCGGAAATGCCCTCGGTAGCAGCGAACCCGGGAGAGGCGGGATCGCGGCCTCCGCCGCTAGACGATGAAATGCTGTCTTACCTCGCGAATTTTGCCGACGGGGACGCCCGGACGGCGCTCAACCTCCTCGAGCTGGCCATGTCTCTCGCCGGTCGCGGGGAGGTATCGAAGGACTCGATAAAAGCGTCCCTCACCAAGACACTCGTATACGACCGCGCCGGGGACCAGCACTACGACACCATCTCAGCGTTCCACAAGTCGGTGCGCGGGTCCGACGCCGACGCGGCGCTCTACTACCTCGCCCGGATGCTGCAGTCGGGCGAAGACCCCCTCTTCATCGCGCGTCGGATGGTGGTGATCGCGTCCGAGGACGTCGGGCTGGCGGACAGCTCGCTCCTCACGCTCGCGACGTCGGCCTTCACGGCGACGCAGCAGATCGGCATGCCCGAGGCGCGCATCCCGCTGGCCCACTGCGCCGTCGCGCTGGCCCTGGCGCCGAAGAGCACGCGCGCGTACAGAGGGCTCGGGAACGCGATGGCGGCGCTGCGCGAGCCGGGCGTCGCGGCCCTGCCGGTGCCCGTACACCTGCGCAACGCGCCTACGCGCCTCATGCGCGAGCTCGGCTACGGCAGAGAGTACAAGTATAACCCGAACTACAAGGACGGCAGGGTGCGGCAGGACTACCTGCCCGACGACCTGCTCGGGAGGAAGTTCCTCGAGGACAGGGACCTCGGCACGGAGATCGATCCTGATTTGGAAACTACTGCTGCTGAGGCTTCGAGTTGACTACTACTAGGTGATGTGAATGTGGATCGATTGGCTGAGCGGTTGGGACAGGGGCGTTTATAATCACATACACATCCTCTCGGAATCCGGCACCCTTTTTTTTTATTTTAGCAAAGCGAGGGAAAGAAAGGAAAGGAAAAGGAAAAGATAACACACAGGATCAGGATAGGATGGGGCAAAAGACAAAGTCTCCTCAGACCACATAGGGAACAGGGACATGGGCGTGCACAGCAATAAGCATCGGTCAAGCTTTGGTTTAAAGGTTGGCAGTCACCATACCTGGTCGCTCTGGATGGGAGGTAGGTAGCAAAACCTAACCTACATAGGTGCGCAAATGCAGACCTCGGCGCGCTTTGTGTAGGATACTTACTTAACCTAGATAATACGGTTGAAGCTACGAAATGCAACAATAAAAAGTAAAACAACAAGAATAACAACAACGGTGCAACTGTGAGGCTTCTACGGGAGATTATATGAAGCTGGATAAGTATATATATCTCAGGATGCTCAAGGGAAGAGGCAGCTCTCTCTCTCTCTCTCTCTTATGGCAATTGTTGGTGATATTTTTTAACCTGAGTTGTGCTGTGCGTAATCTATCATGGTCTGATCAGGGGCATGAGAAAAAAAAAAAGGAGCGGTGCCGCTTTTTTTGATTTTCTTGCTGGGTAGGTATGCAGGTATGTATTTATTATAAAGCTCTGTTCTCGTCCTAACCTACTACTTTTGATGCTCTTCTAACCCATGCCCGGAGAACCAGAACATCATCCTTTTTTCTCAAGGAGAATTTTCACGTCTCTGTTTGTGGAAGGGCATCATCCATTAACCCCCAGGCACTGGAGGTAGGTAGTGGTTGCTCATCAAAGAAGGTAGATATGATATGCATGCATAAGGTCGTTCACGGGACTTGCATCTTACTACGCTGCTGTATGCTCATATCAATCACAGCACAACGCTGAATTCTGATTCTGATTTGTGATGCTGTTGATCAAAAGTAAAAAAAGAAAAGCAATCTAAAGGTATTTATCCCACCCCAGTAACGCCGATCCATGCATGTGAGTAGACGTCTTAATAACGTCGTGTGGTATTTTGTTTTGTGTATTTAAACACGCCAGGTGCTTATGAGGAAGACATGGTTTATACCATGAATGATTCACCACAACCGCATTCCTCCTCTGCAAAGAAAGAAAAGTTGTCAGAATTCGTCATGTACATCCCACAAGTGCATACATGCATACATACACCCATAGTGTAAAATGGTTTAAGGTAAAGAGACAGGTGGGAGGAGGAGGAAGAGGAGGAAGGAAAGAGACTTACTTATGTTCGGATTATGGAAGACGAACCGCTGGTTGAGCTTGTCCTCGACCCAGTCCATCTCGCTCCCGATGATGCTGAAGAGGGCCTTGCTGTCGATCAGGACCTTGACGCCGTCCTGCTCGACCTCCTCGTCGAAGGCGCCGGGCCGGTCGACGTACTCGAGGTGGTACTGCAGGCCGCTGCAGCCCCTATTCCGGACGCCGATCCGGATCAGCTTGGGCTCCGGCAGGTCGAGCAGCCCGCGCAGGTGCTCGACGGCGGACGGCGTGAGCCTTATGGCGGCTTTGCGGGCCCTGAAGCGCCGTTTCGGCGGCGGCGGCACGGACACGGGCGTGGGCTTCTGCGCCTCTTGCTCTGATACTTGTACCGCCGCTGTTGCTGTCACTGTCGCCGATTGGGATTCTTTAGGCTGTGCGGGCGGCGGCGGCCGCGTCTCGTGCACCACTGGTAAGGGACCCGCGATCGAGGTCTCGGGTATCGGGTCGTTGCGGGGCGTGGACGGTATCCTCGATGGGAGGGGGTATGACTGGAAGGGTGTGCCGGATGACTGCATCTTCTCTGACGCCGCCCATGACTGTGTTTGTGAGAAGCGTCGGAGAACGCGCAAGCAGGGCCGTGTCCTCGACTTCGTGACTGAACTTAAGCAGTTGGCGATAGCGCCCGGCGCCCGTTGCAGGGCTACCCTTGGAGTGTTCATGTCGGGCGATTTATGAGGTTGGGCGCTGCTGTGAGAGCAGACTTGTCGCACACAGAAGGAGTTGAGTTGTAAACGCCGTGAGAGGATTTCGGTGGTACCATATGCTCAAACCAGTGACTAAAAGTGAATGCAAGGCGCTGGTATGTAGGTTTTTTTGCTGTATAATGTAGTCTAACCTAGGTAGTATCGAATGTGCTGTTGCAACGTTCTGTGTTCGATGGCGAAAAACGAGTGGGATGTGCTGCATGTACCTACTTTCAATGTAACTTGGGTTTACTTTTTCCCATTCAGAGAATCACAGTCTGATGACATCGAGGCTAGAGCTCGACATACAGCGCCCGAGAGTGGCCGACCGCCAATGACAATGCTTGTAATGGTCAACGTCACTTAGTCAGTCTGGGGCTAAGAATGCTCTTCTTGATCGCACTGTTCTCTGAACCTTGGCCATGCTTGGACCGATAGTGCAGTTCTAGACAGTTATCCGAACCGTGCATGTCTCAATATGCACGGTCCTTGTCCAGCTGGTTGCTCCTGTTTGCAGTACTGTGTGCAGCAGTAGATAGCTCCAGGAATATAGCAATGATATGCCGTACGGCATACAGCATACTGTTGTCGTTATTCGTTTCCCCCTTGCACATGTGGTTGCTGGGGTACCTTGCAATAATAAAGTTGTAGTTAACCTAGCCTCCTGTCCTGGACGCGTTCGCTATCCGATGTCGCCGATTACATTTTCTGCAACAGCCCGATTTCCAATAGATGTCTAAAAACACATAATCGTACAGGAGATATATAATTTCATCCTTCCAGACTGCTGTCCTTACACGCCCGCTTCTGCACACTGCCATGACTGCTCTGGGCCTGTTGTACTCCCGCTATAATGGAAGCCTCTCCTCTGACAAAACAGGCACGACCTGAGATATTCCTACCCAAGATCGTGAAGCTCTATGAAGCTTTGTTCAAGGTTTGAGCACTTGTCCCCTCTGCTTTCATATGATACCGCTACAAAATTGGGCTAATGCTGACTTGGTACTGATAAGGTATGTTGAACTTGCCCTATGACGTCTCTCTTACCCAGAAGCGCTTCACAAGCTTGTGCTCACACCAATTGCCGCCGCTAGGACGATGTCGATGCTGAAGGAGAAAAGCCTGAGGGCTTCTGGCGCGAATTCTTCCTCTTGAAGCCCGACCGAGCTGCACTGCTGAAGATGCTCGATGGATTCGGACCCGACGACTTGATACATCTCCAACCACAAACTCAACAACTGTTCTTTCGCGCAGTAGGGTGTCTCAAGGCAGGAATTGGTGCTGCCGACTTACATGCGCTCGAGGTACGAGACTCTCCCAGTTGTTTACTTACATAAAGACCGGAATTGGTGTTCTAACTCGTTGTCCAGACATTGACGACCTTCTTTTCCGCTGTCCTTCCCAAGAAGTACACCAACCCGAGCTCCGACATAATAGCGATTTTAGCCGGTCTCGATCAGGTGGATGCCGTGTTTACCGACTTTGTTGGTGCACTCGATGGCATCATCCGCAATGGCAAATCGCTGGAAATCCGCCAGCGAGCTGTGGAGGTCGTGCTTTCCATCACCTCGGGCGCATATCAGACGAGTCTCCTGACGTACTTTATCCAGAGAGACCTCTTCCCTGCAATCATGAAGGTTTGAGATCTTTGTATCAACACACCCATAAAAGCAACCACCACTAACAACCCATGCAGTTCATACAAGACTCCGATACGCCAGAGAGGGTCCTGGAGCCGTTTACATTGCTTGGGTTGTTGGCCAATTACAACAAGTTTGAGTTTCAAAACCCCTATCAGCTTCGATTGAACGACTTTGTCAACGAGGCAGCCATACAGAAGATTGTCCGCTGTGTTGGACAAACATGCAAAAATCTGAGAAGCCAGTATCTCGATATTTCAGAGGACCTGCCCGAGGGTTGGTCATTAGCACATACGCTCAATGCTATCGGCCTGGGAAAGATTGCTCCCGGCGTCAAGGCGAACCAGAAACCAACCTACGACGCAGATACGGCGAAGCAGATGTTTGCCAAGCTGTCAGTATTCATCCTTGCTATGGTCTTTTCTACCTAGCTAACTAACTTGCGTGTTTCAGGCCCGGCGAAGAGGCGGCTGTTTTACTTGGAACCTACGATTTCACCCATGCTAACAAACTCTTTTGCCATAACTTGGTCACTCTGCCGGCAGAAAAGGGGGAAGAGCAACCAATCTCCAGCCTCCTGTCCTTTTCCTCCTACCTTCTTCAGCACGCGTTTCTCTCGAGTAGGGCTACGAATTATGCGCATCTGAGTCTGATGGTGTTCCGTTTGCTCATCGAGGATCAGGTCCTGTGCAAGCGGATATGCAGCGAGGAGAGTAAAACGGCCGTGCGGCTGTGCAGACAGCGGCAGCCGTATCTTCCTATCGTCAAGGGCGAGCGTATCCTCGCCACTTGTGTACTGGATACGATGGTTGACGGCATCAACCACAATCTTCGCCGTAGGTTGGACATAAGCCTGTACACGCTCTGTGTGGGCATCACATTGCGCATCGTCTCGTATCTGTCGCGATCTCGTACCAGGTTACAGTACCACTGGTCGGATCTGTTCCGCTCCCTTTTGTCGCTTATCCGCTTCTTGACCACGTATGCGGCTGATCTGAAGGACTTGCCACATTTTGACACGCTGCTGGATCTGGTCGTTAATCTCTTGGCGCTCTCCCTTTCGGCCGGCGAAGCCTTCCTTCCAACCCCGGCGGCCTATGACGATCTCTTCTATAAGGTGGTCGAAAGCGGCGAAGTGCTGGTCAAGTTCCGCGACACGTACAAGCTGTCGAAGCGACACTCGAACTCAATCGACACACTGGTCAATGTCACTGCGCACTACAAATCGCTGCTAGACTCGGGTGGTGCGAAGAAACATCTCACCAGCGCCCAGGTTGCAGAAGTTATTAAGCAAGGCTACGAGACATTAAGCATCCAGGCCAAGGAAGGCCTGGATGGCTGGGAGAGATATCGAGAAGCCGACGATAGGACCTTGTTGAAGAAGATGGCACGAGCAACTGTTCTCGATGTCCAGGTCATGGTCCAGGCGTAAACAAGGGGCCGGCTGACATGCAGGCAATTTACCCGCGGCAAAATCACCTACCTATACGGTAGCACAGACCCCCTCCCCTCGACCCTGCATGCAGCCCGGTACGATATTTACATAACGTTGCATCGCAATGACTGACACATGGTACCGGAACTCAGAGTATCGGAAGAAGTAGTTCCGAATGATCAGAACACGATGGCGACATGCTTCCGCTCCGACAGCACAACAACGGATTTGCGTATTGAACCCTTGTGTCTATTCAATGGCATCTCCGGCGTTCGCGTTGCCGTTCTGACAGACTTGAGAAAGCCTTGTGCTGCTACTAGCAGTCGTTTCCGCTCTCTAGATATATGATAACCTCCCCGCCTGGCATGGCTTCTTTCTCCCGTCCACCGAGCATTTCGACGGTGGCCAAGATTGCCGTCTTCGCCTTCGTCGCTCCCTGGCTCTGGAGTTTCATTTTCCCCATTCTCGAACCATACCTTCCACATGCCGTCCAGGCTTGGACGCACAAAAGCGATGCCGAGCCTAACCCGGCCTACGAATGCCGACCTCACTCGTATTCCACTGAGCTGGTATCCCTCGACCCGCTCCTAATCTACATCGAGAACTTCATACGTCCCTACGAAATCACCGAACTTCTCGAGGCTGGCGAGAGCGGGTTCTCCCCATCCACGGTGTTCAAGAACGGCAGGCTTACGGGGACGGCCGATCGAACTTCATCCTCGGCAGGTTTGCCGCGGGATAACCCAACCGTACAATGCGTTCTGAAGCGAGCCCAGACTTTCATGGGAAGCATGATAGACCCCAACAAAGACGACATTGGACCACCGCAGCTTGTCCGCTACACGGCGGGACAGCTGTTCAATAGACATCACGACTGGTACGACAGCCCTCAGCCCACGCGTCAGGGGATGCGCGGGAAGGGCAGGTCGTGGAACCGCATGGCGAGCTTCTTCGCCATCCTGGAGGACGGCTGCAAAGGAGGGGAGACGTGGTTCCCGTACGTAGACAACACGCACGCCAGGAAGGACGACACGCACCGCCTCTGGCGGCCGCACGAGGACGGCGGGCTCGCGTTCAAGCCGATAGCGGGCAATGCCATCTTCTGGGTCAACTTGCACGCGAACGGCACGGGCGACGAGCGGACCATCCATGCGGGACTGGAGGTCACCGAGGGTCTCAAGACGGCTATGAATATCTGGCCGAGGAAGTTTTATGATTGAATGATGGACTGTTTTTTTTTTTTTTTTCTTTTGATTGCCTGTATTTGGGGTCCAAGAGTGAGGGGTGAAGATGAAGAATATACATGAGTGCTTCAAGCTGGCGTGTCTTGTCTGGTGTAGTCTAGTCTAAAGTTTTGTTGTAGGCTATATATTGCACACACAGTACCTATCTACTTCCTGTGAGGAAGTAAGACTTAGGTAAAAGTTAGGTTATTGATGTTGTAGACCGACTACCTTCTTCCCTCCCTTAACCTAGATGTTGTTCCGTTCCTAGGTTAGATGGTGTTGTGCATGAGTCTGGTTTGTGTATGTAACACTTATGTAAATATAAAACAAATAAAGAAAACCTAGGTTGAGCGCTTATAAAATTTACACTATAAAAAAGAGATCTAATCTTTAAAATATTCTATTTATTTGTTTAAAGTACCTAAAGTACGTAGGTAAAGTAATGCATAAACTATTATATATATTATCAAGTAACATAAAAGCAAGCTTAAAACCAACCAAGCAAGCATGCATTCAATTCGTTTCGCTCTTCTCATGTCATCAATCAAATACCGGGTGTATATGTGTTGTGTCGTGTTGTGCTGTGTTGTGTTGTGTCGTGTTGTGTCGTGTTTGTGTCATAACCGCGGCGGATTCTCGCGCAGGGTATCGCTGAGGCGTCTGGGGAAGCCAAAGATGGACTCGCCGCCGCCGCCGCCGCCGCCGGAGCCGTCCTGGTGGGCACTGTTACCAGTCGCGGTAGTAGTATTAGGAGTAGTAGTAGAATTGGAATTCGAAGGCGAAGGCGGAGCAGCAGTCCTGCCCCTCTCCTGGAGGCGGAAGTTCATGAGCCAGCGGACGTGCATGCCGAGGACGCCGAGGGTGCTGCGGATCTCGGACAGCTGGTCCTTGAGCGAGAGGGTCTCGTTGAACATCATGACCGAGTGCCGGCCCTCGACCTCGGTGAGCGCGAGCGAGAGACGCTCCATCTTGGCCTCCATCACCTCGAACAGGGAGAGGAAGTACTGGTCTCGGGAGTCGTAGGGGGCGGCTGATGAATCGGCCACGGCTGTTGTTCCTGTGGTGGTGGTGGGATGGGGTATGCTGCTGACGTCTGCTGCTGCGCCGGTCGAGGAGGAGGAGTAGCCCTTGTTCTCGAGGAACTTGATCCGCCTCTCTATCAGCTGGTCCCTCTCTTGCAGCACCCTGAGCTCGCCGCGGAGCTCGGCCAGGTGCTCCCACACTGGCCCAACTACTCTGTAGGCACAGGACTGGCAGTGCTCTTCGAGGCGCTTGCGGCGCATCAGGTGCGTGCAGCCGGGGAGGACGAACTTGCAGGCGATCTGTGCCTCCGGACACTGCTTCATGTGCTCCTGCTGTTTGTGGCGCACGTATTCGGCGTCGCAGAGGGCGCACGTGGCCTGCCTGTTGGGACAGTGGTTGTCCTGGTGGTCCTGCAGGTCGACCTTCTCGCACACGTCCCCGCAGTACTGGCACTCGACGTCGTAGTGGAGGCAGCCGATGCCGGCGTCCTTCCGGGCCACGGCCTTGCAGCACTTGGGGTGCGGGCACCGCACGAGCGTCTTGTCGCAGTAGCGGTCGACGTGGTTCTCGACGAGCGACCGGGCGATGACCATGCCGCAGCCGCGCGACTTGTTGGGACACCGGACCAGCAGGCTCCCGAGCTGGTTCTCGACGATCTTGGGCGCCGGCCTGGTCTCCAGGTCGAGGCTCCCGAGCGGCTGGCGGTCGACGGGGCAGACGGGGTTCAGGCTGTGCGCCTGGACGATGCAGCGCCGACAGAAGACGTGGTCGCACTTGGTGATGACCGGGGACAGCAGCGGCAGGTGGCATATCGGACATATGAGGTTCTCGTCCACCTCGCCCTCGTACTCGAGCGCGCCGAGATCGACCGTGTGGGTTGGTTGGCCGCTCCGACTGCCGGGCCGGGACACTAGACCCTCCTCGGGCGTGTTGGGGGGCGGCATGGCTTTTTTTCTGGGGAAAGTGGATGTGTTTTGTCGTCTCGTTTCGGTTTCGTTCTCTCTTCGGCTTAACTGACTATCGACGTGTAAGCTCTAGACAACTACCATGGGTGCTCATGGTAGAACTCGAGCGATGTCCGAGTATTCGCATTGTATTCCTCCACCCAACTCGCCTCTCCGTTTCGGTTTCGAGGTTGCAGTAAAGTAAACAACAAACTCGAGGATGGGGAGGTTGTCAAGAGGACAAGAGGATCCGGGTATCGGGTAACTTGGGGGCCAAGAGGTTGGGGGCCAAGTATTATGTAGATCTTGGGGCGGCCATGATGGATCTTTGTATATTAGTTACTTACTATAATCGGTCTAGCGCATCTCCTGTCGTCCTACTGTGGATCAGGGAGTCGGGGGTAAATCAAGCATCAAGAACATCAAAGCGTGCGTGTTGTTCTATGAAAAACACCCAGTTTGCTGTTTCATGATGCTTGAGTATCGGAATAGACGCGTGGGCCTGTACGTCATATTGGCGTCTCGAGACGTTTGTTGACTCACCTTTCCACCATAACTTGAACTCACAAATTGTAACTGACCTCCGTCTCGTGGTCAAGAATCACAGATAAAGTTGCATGTTCGTCCGCACATGCAGTTTGTTGACTGGTTTGATAAGTGTCAAACTCGATTGAGACATAATCGTAGACCATCTGTACCTTGGGACCGTTCAAAGTACGACGAACCATGGCTTCACATAGAGGCACGCAGCCCTTGCTCTTCTTCTGCTCTATTTCGGACGTAAGCCGGAAGCATGCGATGCCGTCGAGATTTCCGCGGGTTCGGTTCCATGTATATCCACGGCTCAGTGTCTGTATTTGTTTCATTCTGGCATACCTTCGTGTTATTTGACATCGCTCAGATGCTCAGATGCATGTTGAGGGCAGGTATGATCAATATCTGACAGCAGTACAGCAGTAAATGGTTGTAGCAGTGTAGAAGTCGCTGTCAGGTGGAGTCAAGACTCAAGCTTTGCAGAAAATCCCCACACGGGCCAAGAATGACACCCAATTTGCATGGCAGAATTGTAACCACGTCCCAAAAATTGTGCAGCAGTATCTTCAGCAGTACCACAGTGCAGAAAACAGACAGTTATCCGCGGACCCCCGAAGAACTTTAATTTTTTGAGCTCCAGCTTTGAAAGTTTATTCACAATTCTACCGTGAAACCCCCCCATTCGTAATTTCGGGAAAGAAGGAGGACGCAATTGAGGTTGGGAGGACACAGTGGGCCTTTTTTTCTTCATTTTTCTATCTCTCTCTCTCTTTGTTTTAATCTTTTTTCCCCAAAAGAAGGACAAACGACAGACATACAAAAAATGGGTCTCACGCTCAAGGTCACCAACAGGTCTCCCAAGACCCTCAAGGGCCTGCCGGCCACGGTCGAGGTCCCGGATGACGCCACGGTCGAGGACACCAAGAAGCAGATCGCCCGGCTGAGCAGGACCTCGGACTTCAACCGCATCGGCATCTTCGACCCCGTGGCCAGGAAGACGTTCAAGGACCGCAATGCCGTCCTCTCGCAGCAGGAGCCCGTCGTCAAGCATGGCGAGATTGTCGTCAAGGACCTGGGTACGTCAAATAACCCCCCCAAGTTTGTTTTGTCATCACTGCGTATTGTTCAAGTGCAATGAAATTAAAAAGAGAAAAGCCTAATACAATAGAACCAAAAAAAAATAGGCCCCCAGATCTCCTGGAAGCTCGTCTACTTGTGCGAATACCTCGGCCCCCTACTCTTCCACCCCTTCTTCCTCTCCGTCCGCAAGCACCTTTACCCGGCCGTGTATCCGTACATCAAGGACGTCGTGCCCTCGCCCGACCCCGTCGCCGCCGTCACGGGCGCGCTGACGGGGACCCAGCGGGCCGCCTTCTGGATGATCATGGCGCACTTCGTCAAGCGCGAGCTCGAGGTCCTGTTCGTGCACAAGTTCAGCGCCAACACCATGCCGGCCGCCTTCATCGTCCGCAACTCGGCCTTCTACTGGTCCCTCGCCGGCTTCCTCGGCGCGCTCGAGATCTACGCGCCCTTCTCGCCCACCGCGCTCGCCGGCGATTTCTTGTCCCCCTCCTCCTCGTCTTCTTCTTTTCTGATCGATGCCCTCGGTCTCGCGCTGTACGTCTTCGGCGAGCTGTGCAACGCCCACGTCCACTGGTACCTCTCCTCGCTCCGCAAGCCCGGCGAGACGGCCCGCAAGATCCCCCGCGGCCTCGGCTTCGGCCTCGTCACCTGCCCCAACTACATGTTCGAGATCGTCGCCTGGATCGGCATCATCCTCATCACGCGCTCGCCCACCCTCGTCGTCTTCATCGCCATCGGCTCCTACTTCATGTACGTCTGGGGCTGGGGCAAGGAGAAGGCCTACCGCAAGGAATTCGGCGACAAGTATAAGAAGAAGCGGTCCGTCATGCTCCCTGGTCTTTTGTAAAAAGAAAAAAGAAAGGAAAGGAAAAGGAAAAAAAGAGGTTGAAGAATGGACGCAGCAGTGCTCAGATCTGAACGCGTTGTGCGTGCTTTAATGCCATATGTTGCTTGTATACTTCGCTGAAAATACCTTACTACCTTCCATTGCTGGGAGTTAGACTAATGATGTAATGGATCACGGCTGGGGGAGCTTGTAATGTAACCATGATAGAGGTAATATCGGCGCCTAGAGTTATACACGGTTGAAAAGAAAAACAAAGAGTAAAAGAAAGACATTCAAAACCTCCTATATACTGGGGAGCCCCCCCCCCCCCCCCCAATTGACTTGCAGAAGAACCGTGGTCTCAACAACAAGCCATCGGCAATGCTATTCTCAGTTCCGATCGAGCCCGCAAACACATAACAACTCCTTAAATCCTCGTATCAAGTCGACACATCTCCACCCTCCGTCGACATGATGGAGGAGGAGGAGCCTATCCGCATATCCGTCGCCAGGGCGTCCGTCAAGCTCTCCAGGAGGGCCTCGTCCAACGAGACCGTGGCGCTTCCCGCACACGTGCCGGGGACCGCAGGAGACGGAGACGGCGGATCCGAGAATGAGCATGGTGGTGGTGGTGGTGGCAGATCGTACCGTGTCCTATCCACCTCTTTGCCCTTCCCTTTGTCTTTACCTTTATTACCTTCATTATTACCCTCTGGTTCTTGTTCTAATCGTCGTTCTACACTCCCTTGAGCAATACCAACAATAGTAGTAGTAGTAGAGTCTTCCACTTCACTCCCATCACTCCCATCGCCCTCATCGCCCTCCTCTCCCTCGCTCCCACTGCTACTAGACCAATAGCTTCCCGAGCAGCACGACTCGTCACAATCACTATGCGTCCCTCCCTCGCGCACGAGCCGCAGTGTCTCCTCGATGGCGAGGAAGTCCATCTCGAGAAGCTCGGCCCAGTTCTGCACGTTGCCGAGCTCCTTGAGCTGGCGCCCGGCGTCCCGGGCCGTCTTGGCGAGCTTGTCGTTCTCCTTGCGCAGGTCGTCGGTCGCGCGCGCGACCTGCTGCTCCTGCCGCGAGAGCGCGACCGCGTTGGCGTGCAGGAGGGACGCGCGAGACTGCATCTTGCTGTCGAGCATGTTGGACATGGAGGCGATGAACGCCGCCCGCGCCTCAACCACGTGGAGCTGCGACGAGGATGGCGAGGAGGAGGAGGAGGTGTAAGGGAGGTTCGGGTTCAGAGATAGTGATAGCGACATGGAGCCTTGTCTGACCACGCCGCCTTCGCCCTCGCCTCCTACTGTAGTGGGCGGAGAGGAGGAGGAGGAGGTGGTGGTGGTGGTGGCTGTCAGAGTAGCGGTCCGCGAATCAGATACTGATGGCGGGGCTTTGGACGATAAAGATAGCGAGGGTGGAGGGTATAGCCGCGTGGTGTGGCGACTGGATGCACTGCCGGCCGAGGCCGCGGTCGAGAAGGAAGAGGCGAAGACATGTTCGTTGGGCGGTGAAGTGGTCGTCGTCGTCGACGACGATGCCCGTTTTCCCCCGGCACGTGGTATGACGGGCACGGACACCGGCACTGGGTGGGGAGTAGCCGGCTCGGCCGTAAGAGGGTCGGACATTTTCGTTATCGGGGGGACCAACCGATAAAGCAAGGAAGGGCGTTATTCGTTATCCGACGATATTGCGAATCGGGATTGGGATGCACGCGAAACCACGGAACGACTAGATGGGACGGTGGCAGATGGATGGGTTTAGAGCTAGCATGTAAATGTATTGGAGAGGAAAGCTCGGGACTTTGAAGCTTCTGCATATGCGGGGTCGGTTTGGCCGTGGTCGATTGGAAAGGGAGGGGGGTGCCCTCAATTTCACCTACCGAATGATCCCTTCACATTATGCAACACATGCATACACGTTACGTTACCCACGTATCTTCCCACCCCCTGCATCACACTTTCACTCTTCCCAGTGCGCGTCCAACCGGCCTTCCTCGCGCTGTGTGCTGACCCACTCCTCGCTGGCCAGGCCGTGCAGGAATCGTCGTTGGAGGTCGGCGGCATCCTTGTGAAAGTCGCACGCATAGTCGCACGCCGGCGTGTCGGCTTCTCCAAAGTAGTCGCAGATCAGCTTATGGCGGCAGGTCGTGACGTTCTCACAGTACTCTGCGAGCGCCTTCAGGCTTTTCGCTCTCGCTTCCCAGTTGGAGTTTCTGGCGTCACGGTCACGCAGTATGAGGTTGCATACCCGGTCCCTGTCTTCGCGACTGTAGTAGAGGAAGCAATAGGAAGCGTTTCCATCCCGCCCTGCTCTTCCCGCCTCTTGGTAGTATCCCTCAAAGGACTTGGGCATTCTCCAGTGGACCACAAACCGTACGTTGTCCTTGTCGATGCCCATGCCGAATGCCGTGGTAGCGACGATGATGTCATAACCAGGCTCGTTAGATACCCATCTTGCCAGTGTCTGTTCTTTTACATCTGGCGGCAGCTTTGCGTGGAACGGTTGGGCCCCTATGCCCTCTTGGCGGAGCTGGGCTGCAAGTGTTTCACATTCGTCGCGGGATATGGTGTAGATGATGCCGGACACGCCATCTACTCTCTGTCCCAGCGCCGCCAACTCGCTCTTCCGCGGCTCCTGGGCTCTCCGCTCATAGACTGACCGGATCCAGGCCAGGAAGTCTTCTAGTTTGTGATCATCCTCGTCCCGCGTGTATCGGATCTCAAGGTGAAGGTTTGGCCGGTAAGCCGTCATGGTGAACGATTTGAGACGGCCGGGCTCGGCATCTAGGCAGAGCGTCTGCAGCACATCGTCCCGGACTTGCTGGTTGGCCGTGGCGGTGAGACACATGATTGGCACGTCGGGAAAGGACTCGCGGAACCAGGACAGCCGCTTGAAGTCTCGCCGGAAGTCATGCCCCCACTCGGATATGCAGTGTGCCTCGTCGATGGCGATACGTGCCAGTTCCCGCTGGTCGTACACAATTTGGAGCCGATCTCGAAAGCGGTCAGTCGCACATAACTCGGGCGTGACGTACAGCAATCTTGTGCGCGGGTGGCCGGTCTTGAGGTCGTTGAGGATGCGGTCTCTCTCCGGCAGAGGCGTGTTGCTGTTGAACGAGCTGGCGTCGATCCCGGCAGCCCGCAAGGCCTCAACCTGGTTCATCATCAAGCTCAACAGGGGCGAGACGACAATAGTGACTGACTTACAAGATCAGCCAATATGTCTCCTGTCGGAAGTGCGAATACTTACTTCCGTGGTGGACTACGGCAGGCAGCTGGAAGCACAGGCTTTTGCCAAACGACGTTGCCGCCTGCACGAAGACATCATGGCCGTCCAGGGCTGCTTGTATGATCTCTCTCTGGTAGGGACGAAAGCTGTTCTTGTTGAACTGCCGCCGTAGAGTGAAATCAAGGTCGGGGAGGATAAAAGAATTCGACCTCACAAGCGCAGGCATCTTCGATGTCGCGGCAACATCTCATAATAATACGCGAGTTTCCTTTGGGACCCGCCCTTGTAAAGCTTCACTCGAGGATGAGCTTGATAAGGGGCGACCCTGTTGTGTGAGACAGTCAAGGTACTTATCCAGCTAGCCGTAGTCTAGTAGCCGTGCTCTCCTTGCTCAGGTCTGAGCCTCTGACAAATGTGACGCTGTGTTTAGATAGACCACTACCGTAAAGGTATCGAGCAGACGCGCACTCAAATTTCGCATTTGATATCACAGCTCACAGAGTCACAGCTGCCTGTATTTACAAGTATTTGTAAAGGCCTGGAATACGTCGTACATCACTGCGACTGCCACTATGGCATTTAAGGGATGTACTTTCCTACAATTAAGGTAGTATTGTATTAGGTGGAGGTACCTGACCCAGTCTCTTCTCCCCTGAATGGAACATGGTCTGTGCGGCGTTGCAACAATTTGATACTTGCACCCGACGGCGTATAGTTCATCTCGTCAGATCAAAGGTTACCTCTCAAGATGCAAACCCAATAGAAAACGGTCTCGAATATCAATATCATAACCGTATGAATGGAGGTGTTAATGTGGCCATCATTTAACCACTGATGACAACCATGTAGCGGTACAGCAGTACTCTTGTACAATTTTTGGATGCACGAACAGTACCTACACAGTATGTTCATAGGTATCGATAAGACATTGGCCTAATATACCTGGAGATTAGGCGTTAATTCCTCCAGGGGGTAAGTACCAAATACTCAAGTAGTTTTTGTCATTTTAATCTCACCCCATGGGGTATTTGCCAAATGGCCCGTAAGGAATGGAAGAAACTTGTTGGCTTGTTTGTCGAAGTACAGCATACAAATACCTTTTAACTAGTAAGCTGGATCTTTGGCCAAATGGCTCGAAAAGGCTCCATTGGACCCTGGGTAATAACACATTACCACATGTGTAAAAACAGAAATAGGAATGATAGGTACTTGTTAATCGGCAAGGCTTATCTAGAAGGCTCGTTCAGTGCAGAGTATGGGGGGGAGGTAAAAGGAGGAAAAGGCAAGAGTGTCAGCATGTCCTTCAGTTTCCGAACAGTACACAATACAAACGATGTCGGAGAAGGCAAATATCACCAAATCGATACTACCAAATCCTCGGTATGCGCCCGATTTTGTCCATCTTACGATCCTAGCCTGAAAAAGCAACTCGTAACAAAGCTGCATGTACTTTGTAGCATACCGCCATATCCCCTAGGTTAGGCTTAGTACACCTGGGCATATGCAGTAGACCACTTCGTAGTAGGTAGACACACACCCATCCTTTACGTCGTCCTGCGTCGGTCTCCCATCGCCTGCGTCGCCTGCATCACCTGCGCTGTGATCTATTGTTTCAACCTCGCAGCTCTCCAGTAGGAGACGCCAAGACCTGTCGTTGAAACACTCTCTCGCCTGAGGGTCGCCTCCATCGAAGCTGTAACACGTCGTAGTCGATATCCCCCTATCCGGCCGTTCCCTTCTGTTCGACAACCCGTGCCACTGTCTGCACTGTAAGGTTTGCCTTTTGCGACTCGGGAGACAACAGACACTACGTGCGCCTGTCTGCTCTCTGCTCTCCTTTCGATATCGGACTCCGGCGATGACAGTATCGACAAACCTTCGCCTCGCCGTCTGATTTCGTCCATTCGATCAACCCGGTACCATTTGCGAAAAGCAGCGAGGATTCGCATAAACCCTACGATACGGTCCATCACCTGATCCTGAAACGGTTGACTCGGCTCTTTGTCTCGCCTTCCGTCCACCTTCCGTCCTTCATTTACCAACTTCTCAACCAAACACCCCACACCAGGCGGGCGTCGACGATCACGCGCAATGACCACAGCCTCGGCCAATATGGCCGCTGCTGTCGTGCATTCTCACTCGTCCTCCTCGTCCATCTCCAGAGGCCTGCCGACGAATCCAGCCCAGGGAGTAAGGCGGATTCCTCTACCGACTTTCAACATGCCTGCCCCTCCGCAGCCGCCCATCCCCGAGAAGTACAGCGTGCCTCCGGCGGATTTTAGCGCCAAGTTGTCCACGTCGACCTCGATATCGCCGGCACAGGTCATCAACCTCGCGCGAGATGCGATGAAGGCAGCCCTGCTCGAGAATGCATCTCAGGCGGCCGAAGCCAGTGGCGTGAGCAACGATCTCAAGCCCGGCGTCACGATCGATCTCTGTCGACTAAACATCCAATACTTGCCAGAGGAAGTGGTGGACATAATAAAGAATGAACTCGAAAGGTCGGCAGCTTTTCTTTCTTTTTTGCTTTCTGTTGCTTCCCCTAAGCTTGCCCCCCTGCGGTTTGCTGACATAGGACACAAAACACGAACAGACTAGCCCTCTCCCACAACAAACTCACGTCGTTTCCGGCAAGGTTTTCAGAATGCACGTCTTTACGCTATCTAAACGTAAGGTACAACCATTTCAAGGAGTTCCCACTCCCGGTGAGTATCCGAAATATCTACGTCATGTAGTTGATAGATATGACTGACTGGTTATGTAGCTGTGCGATCTAAAATCGCTCGAGATCCTGGACCTGGGTCGCAATAAGATTCGAGTTCTTCCTCCGGACATAGCAAGACTGACATCACTGAAAGTTCTTGCTCTGCAGAAGAACCTCATCGAAGAGCTGCCGCACTGTCTTGCCGACATGGGTTCCTTACAGGTGCTGAAGCTTGATGGCAACAATATTGTATTCCCCCCGAAAGAGGCCCTGCAGGTCCAAGCTAGCAACCCGCCGAATGAAGGGTTCTTGAAAGAGCGCGAGCTGGCCGAGGTGGCCGTCACGGCAAAGATAAAAAAGTTCTTACGGCAACACGCTCAGAAATCAATGAGCGAGAGAGAGAATAATGGCGAGCAAGGCGGAGACGAGACGGGCGACAATGTCGAGACGCCGCGCATGCCGCCAATCAAGCGGGTCACCAGTGGGCGCTTTCCCATACGAGTGAACGGCAACGATGTGGCGGATCTCCGTTCGCCGTCCGTGTCCCGGCCACCGCCTATACCGAGTCGGTCGCATGCGCGGGGCTTCTCACAACAGACCACGGCTATAATAAGACGGCCCGGCGTCTTGCCCCTCACCATCGGCAATCCCAATGAGCGACTGCGTTCCAACAGCGAGACGACGGTCTTGCCCACTGGGCGGCCGGAGCGCCCCTCGGAACGGAATAGGCGGATGGGCATTCTACCCAAGCGACCAAGCGATCTGAACACGCTCGATGAAGGCCAGGCGAAAAATCGCTTCAGCCACTACCGCGGTCTCAGCCACGGATCGTCCATGACGGGGAATCTGCACTCGAATAACACCAACGGTAGCCCAGGAAGTCCTGCGGAGCCACTCCTCCAACAGCCGTTTTACGTCAGGCGCATGTTAGTTTTCTCTGAGCGGCGCCGGGAATCCCAGGTGTACGACCCAATTCTTGAGTCTGCGAAGGGCATTCTCTACGCCGTCTTTCAGATCCACCCGCTGATACAGTCCCTCGCCGGACTCACAAAGGATGGCACGAGGAAACACTCGAGTCTCGAGATTGTCTTCTTTAACACGAATGACCACGTGCATGAGCTAGAACAGGAAATCCAGAAGCACGAGCTCGCTCTCGACAACGGCGGCTCGACCCCCCGCGAGAATGAGCACGTGCACAGGGCCATGGTTACGCTGATAAACGCGTACAGGCACATTTGCACTCTTCTGCTCGGAAATATGGACAGGATAGTCGAAAAAGGCGACCCTCGGTACATTCGTTCGCTGATGTTGCTCCTCTACAACAGCATCATGGAACTTCGCGTCTCTGCTTTGGAGGCTTCGAGAGGAAGCCCGGGCTACGTTCCGAGTCAGTCTGCAAGAGATGTTGCAAGAGATGTCGGGTGGGATAACAACACCATCAAACCGCATTCACGCGAGAACTCGTCGACTCCCGCTGCTGGTCGTCCCTATGCTGGCGCAAGGTCACGCGTCGGCACATTTGTGCATAATCCTAGTAATCTGAGAGTAGCAACCGATGCGCCGCTGAACTACTACGGCGGAAACCGGACAGCGCAGATCATGGCCGGTACACCACATTCCGGGGAATCGTTTGTCTCTGCGAGCACGGACCCACGGTATCCGATGGACTACTCGGCCGAAGAGCGCCAGTTCGAAAAGATCTTCCTATCGTTGCAAAGGGCCACGGATGTGGCCATGCGCACGCTGCCCAGCCTGCATAACCAGCTCCACCACGGCAAGCGCCAGGCAGATATCCAGCGCGCTCCGGACGTGGTGATGGTCGCCTGGCGAGGGTTGATCGCCAAGTGCGGAACGGCCATCAGGGAGACGGAGATGCTCAAGAACCGGCTATCCATGATCAAGCTGCGAGAGCCGGGCGTCCGGACGGACATGAACTTCTGGCGTCTCTGCAATAACTTCGGAGACGCCTGGGCCGATTTCGTGAGCAAGCTGAAGCAGACCAAGGACCAGGTGAATTGGTCAGTCGAGGTTAAGAGCCGGCTGCGACCCATCCAGACGGACATCAAGGAAGCGAGCACCCTGATCATGGCGTCTCCCTGGGGCAACATGTTCCGGCAGACCGGGCAGTTCTCGGACGGACCGCCAAGCCACCCCCTGAACCACTTCTCCTCTCCGAACCAGTACTCGTCGCCCAGCTCTGGGCAGCAGCAGCAGCAGATCCCGCTGCCGATGACGCCTCAGAGCGCGGCGCTGGGGCCGGCGGTGCAGGCGACGGTGCAGAGTAGTAGTAGTGCATCTCCGTCCACTTTCGCCAACGCGTTCACGGGGAACGTGTTCCAGCGGGCCGACAACCTGATCGCCGGGGGCGGGATCAGCATGTCCCGGACGAACACGATGGGCAGCACGTCGACCATGTCGCTGAATTCGCTGTCGTCGGTCACGTCGGCGGGGGATGAGCGGTACGGAGGCGGAGGCGGCGGCGGCGGTGGTGGTGGTGGTGGAAATAATAAACCTGCATTCTAGGCGAGTGTGGCGTTGTATCTGCCGCTGAGGAGACGTATGCATAGCATATAAAACAAAAAGACAAAGACGGAAAGAAAGAGGCTTCTCCTTTTGTTCACCCTCTTTTCTTTTCTCTTGAACTTGTTACATACAGGAAGATTTAACTAACTACCCTTACCCTTCCTTACCTTACCTTGATGAGAGACAGACGCGAGAGAGAGAGAGCGAAGGAACAATTTTTGCCAGTTCTAGATAGTTGAGAGGTCAAAGCAAGCAAGCAAGCAAGTCACGGTCACGGTCACGGTCAGGCAGGTTCTTGATTATCATAGAAGAGAAGAAGAGAGAAGGAGGGAAAGAAGGGAAAATCAAATCATTTGCATATACGAACGACGGGTTTATATCTTGTATCTTTGTATTTTTGTAGAATTGCCTAGCTTGGTTGGTTGGACTTTTCATTTCATTTCTGCTTAACTACTTGTTAGGGGTTTTATTCTTTCCTTCTTGCAAGCAGGTAAGGTTAGGTGTTTTAAGAGTTTTGGAATTGGGATAAGGTAGGGTAGGGTAGAGTTAAGTTATATTGAGGTTTACAAGTAAAACAGATTAAAGAGCGTTGATTTAAAGCAGTTAACAAAGTAGTAATTCTCTTTAGTTATCTTTTTTTCTTTTCTTTTCTTTTTCTTTTTCTTTTTTCTTCATGTCTTTTATTTAACCCGACACCTTTTTTATTGCGCACCTAGGTAAAGTATTTTTATTTTATCGAGAAAGAGAAAGAAAATATCCTGCTCTATAATAAGTAAATATTTTAACCTAGCACGAGATTCTATCTTATCCTACTATCTCTTCTTTCTCTAATGATATAATGCTGTCTAAGATGCCTTTTTTAGAGATATAAACCTCCTTTCCTTATATACACTTTCCCAGCATATATTATATGCCTATGCATATGCAAGACCCTAGGTTAGCTCTAGATAGACCGAACAACTAAATTGGGTCGGTCAATGGAGGGTATTATGTAGGTAGTCTGCCTTTCCCACTCGGATGTTTGTATAGCGTAGTAGGGACTTTCTCTTTTGAAATTGACTTGGAATTTAAAAAAGAAACGCCCATCGTAGGTAGCACCCTTTTTTTATCGATTATTTAAGAGTAACGAGCTCCTCGGCACTCGTGGGATGGATGGCGATGCAGGAGTCGAGGTCCTTCTTGGTGGCGCCCATCTTGATGGCGACGCCGAAGCCCTGGAGCATCTCGCCGGAGCCGAGGCCCATGATGTGCAGGCCGACGACCTTCTCCTCGGGACCGGCGCAGATGACCTTGTACTTGGTCGGCGCCTTGTGCTCGGGCTCCATCATGGCGTAGTACATGGCGGTGAAGGAGGTCTTGTAGACCTTGATGTTCTCCTGCCCGTACTTCTCGACCGCCTCGGGCTCCGTCAGCCCGATGGCGCCCACCTCGGGGTGCGAGAAGACGACGCTGGGGATGTTGGTGTAGTCGATGTGGGCGTTGGCGAAGACGGCGGGCGGGCCGTAGAGGCGCTCCGCCAAGCGACGGCCGGCGGCGATAGCGACGGGGGTCAACTCAGCCTTCCCGCACACGTCGCCCAGGGCGTAGATGTTGTCTACCGTGGTGTTCTGGAACTCGTCGACGACGATGTGGCCCTTCTGGTTCACCTTCAAGCCCTCAACATTCTCGAGGCCGAGCTTGTCCGTCTCGGGGACACGGCCGACGGCCCAGATCAGGTGGTCGACGTCCGAGATGGCGCCCTCGCCACTGGGGTCCTTGTAGTGGATGGTGAGTTTGCCCGTGGCAGGGTTCTTGTCCACGCGCGTCTGGACCGACTCCTTATGCAGATGTACGCCCAGACGCTCGTACTCGGCCGTCACGCCCTCCTGGATCATGGGGTCGAAGGTGCGCAGGAAGGTCTTGTACCGGATGAACAGGTGCGTCTCTATGCCGAGGGCGTTGAACATGCCGGCGAACTCGACCGCGATGTAGCCGGCGCCGACGAGCGCGACCTTCTTGGGCAGGGTGGCGATGTCGAAGAAGCCGTCGCTGTTGGTGCCGTACTCGGCGCCGGGGATGTCGGGCGGGCTGGCGGGGCGGCCGCCGACGGCGATCAGGATGCGGTTCGCGCGGACGACCGACTTGGTGCCGTCGTCCTCGGTGATCTCGACCTCGTTCTTGGAGAGCAGCTTCGCACGGCCGTGCACGTACTCGACCTTGTCGTTGCTCAGGTTGCGCTCGTAGATGCCGTTCAGGCGCTTCACGTAGGCGTCGCGCTTCTGCTTGAAGGTCGCCCAGTCGAAGGGGGCCGTCTCCTGCACGCTGAACCCGTACGCCTTGCTGTCGTGTATCGACTCGGCTATCGCGGCGGCGTTGAAGGTGACTTTTTTGGGTACACAGCTACACATGGACGGGTATACAGTCAGCGCATTGCAACCCCCCCTTGCTTTGCTTCTCACGAATTGTATTTGTATCACTCACCCAACATTCACGCAGGTACCTCCTAGCCGGCTGGACTCGACAATCATGGCCTTGGCACCGAACTTGCCGGCGGCCATGCGGGCAGCGCCGAGGCCGCCGCTACCGCCGCCAATGACGAGGAAGTCGATCTCTTTGGAGATGGGAGCCATGGTGTGCGGGGTGGAGGAGAAGTGCCTCGAGAAGGTCGTTATGCGTGAAACGGCCGTGTCTGAAGAGCGGATAGAAGCGATGGAATGATATACAGGATAAGAAGAAAAGGTACGAGAGACAGTAAAAGAAGAAGAAGAAGATATGGGAAGTCTTCTTAAGAATACAAGCGAGCGCATCACCCCCTCTTTATTATTTTATACACCTGCCTAGGTTAAGTTACTTGTACAATGGAGGGATGGAGGGGGATTGTTAAGGGAAGGGGTCTTGAGGTGCAGGAGGAAAGGTGGGGGAGGGGGAACTCGGTAGCCGCCCTGTAGACTGCAGAATAGGCCTGTCTTCAGCTCTGTAAGCGGGAAATGACGTTCATTGATAGCGTAGAATGCGTGATTGATTGCGCAGTAAGTACAGTTTGTATGTAGATAGGGAATTGGGAATTAGCGATTAGTAAGAGGGTGGCTTCTTCTTCCTTCCTTCCCTGGCAGAGTCCTGTTTGATCGGCTGAAATTTGAGGTCCGTCAACGCCGGGCTGGGATATAATTAGTAAGGCTAACAAAAAGTTGCAGTATCACTTGTGACTGGCTCCGATCGAGGAGAGAAGGGTAAATTAACAACTCACTTCCCACCATGTATCCATTACAATTTGATTCAAATACCCCAAACTAGTAGCGTCATCAAGATATGCCAATGGTAATTACAATTAGTTGTCTTGAAACACTCCACCAGTGTTTGATTTCGCTCCGAGCTGAATTCTCAACACATTGAAGGGGGTATATCTGTACTTATTTGAAATGCATACCAGTGGGGAAAGGCGGGTCAATTCTCATGTACAATTTCGACGCGAAAATCAAGTAAAAGTGACATATTGAGTTTAGCTTGCAACTAGTGAAAACGGCAGTTTATTTCAAGGTACCTGTCTCATTCGTGATATCCTCACTTCCTGTAGTCAAGAAAGTCTGTAACAACTTCAGAGGAGATACTCATCAAGAAACCATTATACTTATTTACTTTTGAAAAGCGCCGTGGCATCTTGTTCCAGAATTATATGAGATTTCAACGCACCTGCCTCTTCCTCTCGTATCAGAACTAGGTTAGGGCTATGAATTGAGTCTCAACCATAACCCCTATTCACTCACTCTTACACTTACTCAATCATTCATGATCCCTTCGATGAATGGCTCATGAGGACTCGTTACGGTGACCTAGTCACGGAGGAAAGCGTCTTTTCTGTCTGCTCTAACATAGGACATTGAAGTATGTTGGCATACAACGCCGCCTAACAAAAGCATAGAGGACACATACTCAGATACCTCCATTCTATTTTCATCATGAAAAAAGCAGTCCGTCGCACATCCGCCGCGATCGCCTCACGTATAGCAAAACCGCAATCACCACCACCACCACAACAACAACAACCACAGCTTCAACAACTCCATCACCTACGTTCCGAACAGCTGAAGCGTCTGTCCTTCCTCTGCGGCCTCCCCATCACAGGGCGCAAAGACGAGCTGGCGGCGCGTCTGCAGGCGGCTGCATCAACATCAACATCAACATCATCACCACAATCACAAACGACAATACCGACATCATCAAACCCACCCGGAGCTGCTCGTCCCGTGGTCCTGAGCATAGACCTCGGGATCAAGAATTTGGCTTATAGTCTCTTGACGCCTGCTGTTCCTCCTGGGTCTGCTTCCACATCTCAGAGTGGTAGCCGTGGAAGTGAAAGTGAAATTGAACATCAGGACGCGTACAAAACATACACCGACCCCCCAGCAATACATCTTCACGCATGGAAACGCCTCTCCTTTCTCGAATCCAACCCCAACCCCAATACTCCTACCACTACCACCACTACTACTACTGACGACACCTCCTCCTCCTCCTCCTCCGCATTCACACCCCGCGCCCTCGCCCTCACGACAAACGCCTTCCTCCGTCGCACCGTGCTCGCGCTGCGGCCACGGCCAACACACATCCTCATCGAGCGGCAACGATGGCGGTCCGGCGGCGGCGCCGCCGTCCAGGAGTGGACTGTGCGCGTCAACACGCTCGAGGCCATGCTGCACTCGTCCCTGCGCACGTTGATGGACTGCGGGGTCTGGGAGGGCGAGGTCCTCAGCGTGAGGCCCGAGAGGGTCGGCCAGTTTTTTCTCTCTTCTTCCTCTGACTCTGACTCTGAGGACAAGGGCAAAAGCACGAGAAAAACGAAAAGCGCAGACACCAAAAGGGCAAAAATCGCCCTGTTATCCCGCTGGCTCGATCATAATCAACCTCCTCAAGATCCAGGGCCGGAGGACAAAAGCCCAAAAAACTCCATCCCATCAACAACATCAACGATGATAATCCAACCCGCCACGCAAGAAGCCAGGGATACGCTGGATGCGTATCGGTCTGCCACCACTTCTTGCGGGGACTCCAGACCCAAATCCAAATCCAAAACCAACGCACAAACACAAGAAGAATCAGAAGCAATTCCAACAGAAATCACTACTACTACCACCCTCATATCCAACCCCAACCCCAAAGAAGACAACAACAACAACAACAAGAACAAGAACAAAGACAAAAAACTCGACGACCTAACAGACAGCCTCATGCAAGGCATGGTCTGGCTCCGCTGGCGGGCCAACACGGCCCTTCTCGCCTCCGACGGCGGCGTCGAGACGCTCTTGCGATTACGCGTACCTACTACCAGTGCTACCACTACTTAATTACCTACTTAATTTACTTTACTCACTAGTCCACAACACGCGCAAATGAGTTCGAAAACCCAAACACCTTTCTTTGCCTCCTCGCGTTATTTAAGCAAACAAAACAAAAACAAAAGAAAAAGAAAAAAGAGGGCAAAAGGGGGAGGAGGAGAGGAGGAATAAAACGTGGTTTAGGTTTAGTCTAGGTTATGTTAGAATGGGACGAGGTGAAAAGTGAGTGAGTGAGCTTCTTCAAACCCAGACAGACAGACGGGTTAGTCGGGGTTTGTTAACATACATACCATAACTTCCATGCCTACCATGCATGTAAAGGCAAATAATTAATCATATAATCATAACTAGGGATATGGGTATTTACCAGTACATACTAACAACCTCAATAGGCACACATCTGCCACTTCCATCCGTCACTGTCATTCTCGAAACCCTCTTCTTGTAGACAACAAAGCAGTTAAAAGCACCTGAAGCCATTGAAAGGCAAAAATCATATCTATACAACTACTGAGGGTTAACATAATCAAATCTAACCGCACCAGACCAATCCAGAACCAACGCCGCCACATAACCAACTGACTGTCCCCCATTAGGTACACGCAAGCAATCTACGACGGATAAGGCGGGTTTCCGTAGCCGCCTCCCCAATGCTGCGGTTGATGCTGATGAGGGTAACCCCGCTGATGCGGAGGCGGCGGGCCTCCGTACCCGCCGCCGTAACCCTGGCTTTGGCTAGGATAAGGAGGTGCTTGCTGTTGGTATTCTTGGTATTGGTGGTGCTGCGGTGGCGCTGGGGATGCCGAACTGTAATAGCTCGACGCTTCACCTTGTGGCGGTGGGGGACGCGCACTCTGGTATCCAGGGTAACCGCCAGGCTGACCGTATGACGGTGTTTGACCGTATGACGGCGCTTGACCACCGTATCCACCACCGTATCCACCTCCTCCATAAGACGGTTGCTGTTGCTGTTGCTGATACCCGTATCCAGGAGATCCTTGCGGTCTAGGTGAGTATGAAGAGGTAGGCCTGTCAGCGAAGCTCGAACCGGGACGACTATTGCTGCTGGGAGGGCGCATGCCCATGGCGGTCTGATCCCGGGTCGCGCATTGGTCCCAGAGTGAGCCCTTGGGTCTGCCGTGGCCCAGCTGCTCCATGATCCCGCCGTCAAAGATGCCTCCGCCGTGGGAGTGGCCGCGGTGGTCGTTGTTCTGGCCGGCTTGGATATGGTTCTTGCCAGCCTTGACGGACTCGGAGCCCAGGATGTGGTTGAGCTCACGGCGCCGCGGATATTCGTTCGCCCATTTCCGTACAGTGTCGAACATTTGCATCTGGATGTCGACTCGCTCGTCACGTATGGCTGGGTGGTGGAATGCCCTGAGGACGTCGTCTACCACCTCGTGCACGGGGACGCCGGGGTGATCCCAGGCATAGAGGACTCGCCTACAGAGTTGTTAGTATGCAGTGGACGCAGCTCTCATGACAGATTCAGGTCATCTATATTACTTACGGGACAACGTATTGGAGGATGGTGGCAGCGACACGGCCAGCACAGGGGTTCAAGACGTTGGTGAAATGATCTTTCGAGAGCATGGAGTGAGTGGGATCGGTGCAGCGCGGGTTCGTCCACGGCTCGAGCTGGGAATGAGCACTGGCGCTGATGACACCCGAGGAGCCGTCTTTTAGCGCCTTGGTGACAGCGCTGATGACGGGGCGGATGAAGGGAGCCAGCAGGCCGAGAACGAAGGCAGTCAGCGTCTCACTGATTTTCTCCAACAAGTCCTCGAGCCCCGGGATCTTGGCAATGCCGCGGTTGATGGCCTTGACTATCTTGTCCCGGAACGCCAGGATGGGATAGACCTGCTTGGAAACCTTGACCGGGTCGAAGTCCTCGCTCATGCCGGGAACTATATTCGCGTTCGCACGCGCCGTGGAGGTCGCGCGGGCAGTGGAGTAACCACCGTGGAAGTTGTTTCTCTGCTGCTGCTCCTGTGACGCTCGCTTGAGATCGTTCGCCTCGGAAGCCAGCCCACCTCCTATGCCGGGCAGCGCTGCAACGAGAGAAATGAAGTCCCCACCGCCGCCACCGCTATTGCCACCGCTTCCACCTCCAAAGAGAGCATTTCCAATATCTCCGAGGAGACCCCGGCTGCCGCTGCCTCCTCCACCACCACCGCTGCTGCCGCTTCCGCCACCAACTCCGCCACTGCTGCCTTCACAGTTCTTCAGCGCAATATCCAGTTGGTCGACCTCGGACTGGGTGAAGTGGTCGTTTGCCTCTCCCAAGACGGAGTGCAGGAAATCCACACCGCCAAAAGTGCCCGTCACCAGGGGAAAGACATGGTGGCCTCGAAGGTTGATCATGGTGTCTGTCCCGCAGTGGGGAAATACGCCATCATATCCGAGTTCACGTAGGGCGAGTTCGCAGTAGTTGCTGTGGGCGCTGAAATCCTCCATACAATGGAGAGCCTGGCCGAGACATCTGAGCGCCTCGCATAGATCCTCCTCCCTGCCCTGGTTGGCACCGTGGGTGTACAGCCTGCCGAAGTGAATACTACGCTCGAAGCTGAATCTCAGATAGCCGGCACTCGTGGCCCAGTTTCCGCGCTCGTTCGCGATGTAGTTCTTCATGCCCGTATGCGGGTCGATCTCCGTCTCGACGGGCATGACAGGCCCGCGGAGACGTCGGTCGAACTCTCGGGCGTCTTTGTTGTCGGCGTAGCCGAGAGGATTGTCTATGTGCTCCTCGGGCCGATAGACACCAAGCCTCTCGGCCGTGACCTCAAACTCGTCTGTGGCGTAGCCATTCGCGAGGAAAGAGAGAACCCATACCAGGATACGGATCGTCTCGGCATTGACGCCCTTCAAACTACCCACGTCCACTGCCTGCGAGTAGTCCCGCAACCAGTTCCCGAAATAGGTGCGTTGGACGAGCAGTGTCGTCCATTTCTTGCCATGCAAGAAAGCGATAGTCCTATTGCGACAAAGTAAGTAGTCAGCGCGTCTCTCCTGAGTAGACGGGTAATGCCTATCCCATGCTTACTTCAGCACATCCTCGATATCTCCATGGCGCCAGTTGTGGCCTTCGACCTGGGCGATGGAAGGGATGTTGCCCGCGCCAAAAGCAGCAACATTCGTTGGCATCAATACCAGGACGAGGCCGAGGATCAGCAAAGTGCTGCCGAAACCCAGCCGGGGTAAACCCATTCTGCGCGATGTACCGTGTGACGAGTGTCTATGTAGTCAATCTGCTGATGTGCCTCTAAAGATCTTTGTAGCAGAAGATGGACACCGTGTAAGAGAAGAGTGTTATGTAAAGCGACTGATCAGGTAGAGATAACCTTGAAACCAGCTGGAGTCTCGTGGTAAGAAATACTGATGTTGTGATGATGCTGCTGCTGATGCTGCTGCTGATGATGTTGTGTGGAGGTTTTAGGTGTAATAGTGGCGGGGTACGACATACCAGTCTAACCTACCTAACTTGCTAACTTAGGTTAGTAACCTAGTAGCTTGGTCGGGCTTTGAGAGGTGGGCTGTGTGTAATGGCACCAGTGACGCAAGAGGACTCGAAGTGCCGTAGCAACCAGCGAATAACAGTTACACAATAACCCGTGCTATTCTACTATGTAAGCCCTACCTGAATGCAGGGAGCCTTTGTGAAAACAGAAGGGGCCAATGTTCCTTTCCCCGGTAGTTGATTGAGGCCGCCTATTAATGCTGCGCCAGTACTGCTTTACGCGTCAGTTCTTCACATGTTGCAAAAGAGTTGAGGTAGACAAGCGGGGTCTTGGCGTGCCTTTGTCAATATCAAAAACAATACATCCAGAATACCTAAGTACCTACCACCAATTGGTTCTACCTATTCTCCCTGCCTGCTAATCTACAGATGGGCCTCTATCTAATAAGGCCTTGTATTCAGTTCGTAGGACAGAAAAGTCCTTTTGCTACATAAAATGCCCTTAAGGTGTATTAAAAACCAGCACATCGATAGAAAAAAAATAGCATGATATGTACATTAACCTAGGTATGTAGTCTGTTGCCAAGCATTCTGGATCTGCTTTGGTCGTTGCCAGTACGATCACACCGGGGGTCCGGTTTCTTACCATCATAAAAGCACAATACGAGTACAGTCCTAGATTAGGTCTCGGCACAGTATTTGTCAGGTGGTAGATCACAGCGGTGGGTCGGATCTGCAACAAAAACAATGTTCAGGCAATTTCTCCGATCAGTCGAGGATATGTAAAAACAAGCATTTATATGTATGTATCCCAGACTGCATGAACTTTCTCGGCCCAAGTCAAACAAATTTAGTCTTTCCAAGAAATCAAGGGAGCGAGCAGCTTTATCATTCGATCAACTTGCATTACCTAACTTTTGTTATTGCTCACGACCAGCGGGGAATAAAGCCGGTCTCTTTACTTATACTTACAACAGACCGGGCAGGTAAGCCGTCACCTTATTAACCTAGTAAGAGGTACAGAGCGTGATATTGGTAAGTGTAAGCGAGCATAAACATAGTATTCATGATGTATATAGGCAGGAGAGTTGAATGTAAAGTGGCGTCGCTATGTAGCAACTTCTTTCACTTACACAGAAAAAAACAGTGACCGATAAGATCGCCGCTTAAACTGAGTGCTAAGTACAGCTTTAGCCCTATCGATGCTGCTTGTCGAAAGTTAAAGCGGAATAAAACCTGCCGCAAAGGTTCTCAAACTTGTAGCTGCAGATGAAAATTGTTCAAGTGACCATAAGTCAGAGTAGAGTCAGTATGTAGACAACAACAGAGGATGCTATTGTTTTCCTCTAAATGCAAGTTTACCACGCTGCTCCCCTCCTTTGCGTGCCGTATCACTAACTTACACTTACTTGATATAAAAACCCTGCCTATTACTATCTGTGTGAAAAGTCACAGTTAGATATAACATGTAGTCTATACACAGTATCTAATATGGAATCTAAGTAAAGCAGGTAATAATATAAGCAGCTAATTACTATAGAAAGTGCTGATATGCTAGCTCTTTCAATCTTTGTTTTTTAATAGCAGAATGTTAAAAGAAGTGTAAGTCAACAAAGGAAATCTAAAACAAGGGGCTAACCTAGGGAAAGGTAAAAGGGCAGTCTAAGGCAGAAACAAGATAATAATAGTATAGAGGTTAATCAATTTCTACAATGCTGTAATCTATTCTCTTTAAAAGAACGTGGTTTTGTTTTTGAATAAACTGTTTTACTACTTACTTTTGATGTCTACGTAGGTACTTACTTGGCAGTCTAGTCATGCTTAACGACAGAGGCATGATGGGTTATTCACCAACTTACCTTTCAGACTCACCTTTTCAGATCACTCCTCATCCTCTCCCAGTCTAGAGGCGAGCATCCCAAGTACCCGGAAAGCCATCGTCTCCCGGCCGCTGGAACTCGACCAAGATGTTGAACTCGGCCACGTCCAGGGGATCGAAGGCGGGGCCGGGGTTCCCATTCCCGTCCTGATGCGAAACACCATTTGACGAATATGGGAATGGGCCGAATGGCCATGGGCATCAAAGCCGCCATTGGAATCAAAGTCACCATTGGTAAAAGAAGAGTGAGCATTAGCAAGAGCGCCGTTGTGACCATTAGTAGTAGTACTACAAGACTCACCAAGGGAGGGCTGCGTCCGGGACCCGGGCTCGGGATACTCCGTGTAGTAATAATCATGCGGCATCTCGTACCCGCCGCGGGAGACGAAGATGACGCGCTTGATCCGCGCGCCGCCCATGTGCGTGGCGCCGTGTTGCGCTATCAGGGACGCGACGCTCCGCGTGTATTCGTTGTGGTGCACGATCCCGATCCGCTCCGAGGGCGCGTACTCGACCGACACGCGCGTCGTGCTGCCCAGCCAGTCCACGCCCGCGGCCTCGAAGTTCGCGGCCATGGCGCGCAGCGCCCCGCGGTCCGCCCTCACGGCGTCGGAGCCGAACCCGACCCAGCGCCAGGTGCGCGGGTTTCCGCCCGCCGCGACGTAGTTGTCGAGCATCATGTCGCCGGGGCGCATCTCCTCCGCCGCACGACGAGATGCGTACGCTCCCACTGCGCCGTCGTCGTCTATGGGTGGGAAGACGGAAGTGACCGAGTAAATCCCTAGAGCGGGGCACACGGCGTAGAGGGACAGTCGGTAATGGCTTGGTATCCCCAGCTCGTCGTCCGACTGCCGGATGCGATCGGGGTCGGCGATGATGGACGGGCGCCATGGCGTCGGCTCGTTGGGGTTGGGGTGCCCGAGCCATACAAATGGGCTCAGGTACATGATCTCCTCGATGTCAAAGTGCGGGTATAGGAGGCGGACGAGCCCGAAGTCCTCGATGGTGGGACGGTGTGTGAGAGCCATGGTTTCTGGTTTCGAGCTCTGGGCTTGTGCTTAGTTCAGAAGGGAAGGTCTCAAGATTTAGTTAGGAGAGGGACGAGACACTTATGTAGACTTGCAAAAATTGCTCTCCTCTCGAAACTCCCCTGATGTGTTTGTAACATGTTTCTATCAGACGCATTGCGTGTATACCTGTGTATATGCTACTGAGTCACTGCTTCTTAGGGTTCGCTTTGACAATGGCTATGTTTGAAACTTGGCCTAGTATTTGATCAGTCAGCATCATTGTGCCAATCTTCGAGATTTCCTTTGTCCCTTGATAAAAAAGTAATGGTGATCTTTTAGCAACTTACACCGAACATAACACAATTTTGTTGGAATATCAATCCCAATGGACTTGGATGCTCACAACACGTTCACAACTTCACTTTGTAAACATTTAACCCCCCCTTCTTGTCAGCGCTTCCCTGGCCTGCCTTCTCACCTTTCCATAGTGTATTCCCAGTTATCATCATCACCCTAATGCAGAAGGCTGGCACCGCCCTTTAGGTACCATTGACATGTCTTGAGACCCCCTGTTTGAATAGGACGTGTCACCACATACCTCTCCAAGATTAAGAATAAGGTTAAGGCTTAAGGACCATGCTTGATGGCTGCCTTATGAGTGGAGTACATACGTACACCCATCCACACAGATGTGCTTGTGCCTGAAGAGCGGGAGCAGGGGTAGAAAGGCGGGCGGTATGACAGATATAGCCCCCTGGCTTTTACGTGCTGACCACATCCTGTTGTGTACTGTGGCGGTGACAGGAACTTCTGCAGCATCGGTTTCAACATAGACTACTTAGTAGTCACGCGGGGCTCATCGTAGGACGTGACGAGGAGGGAGTCACGTGCTTTGAATGCCGAGACAATATCATACCCATATTCAGCCCCAAATTCCCAGGGATGGGTATCGTCATAGTGGCTATTGACACTGGCCAACGAAAAGGCGACTCCATCCACCGCCTTCATCCCCTCCCTGATTTCCCAAAGAGCCAAAGCCCTAATGTCTCCAAGGACAAGGTACGGGAATGCCAAGAGACCAGACACAGTCGCCTCTTGCGCACATACCATCTCTCACCGACACACTGGAAATTCTTCGGCGCGGCTGAGCGGGTGGTTCGGTAAGTAGAACGCGCTGTGGAAGGCTTCGAAAAATTCCGAAGAACCGGGAAAGATAAGCTTAGATACCAAGTACTGCGCGGGACTTCTTAGTTCGCCCCCATGGGACCCTACCAATCTTGTGCACTAGAAGAGCCGCAGTGAGACTGGACATACCGGGCTGGTGCATGTTTGACGCGGAGGGAGGGCGAGTAGGTATAGATAGGTTGTCAAAAGACCCAGGTGTCTTAACAGGTACAGCTTGCGGGAGTTTCTGCCTGGTATCGGCCCGTCAGCTCAGCCAACCAAGGCCCCGTGTTGTTTGTAAGAGGTACGGTGTACCGTACCCGGCCTGGACCCTGGTCCTTCTTCTACTCTCGATTTGGTACCTAAGTTGTCAGCCTTATCATGCCATGCAGAGACACGCCATCCATCATGATCCATGATGGAGCTTCTCTATTTCCACTTCTCGAATCATATTCGAGTAGGCTGTATGGATGCATATAATCCCGAAAGAAGGAGTATTGGTAAACCACGTGCATATGGCGGGCACTCCTCTGTAAGCAGAGTGGCGGAAAGCAAAGCTGCATGCCAATTGGAAGAAGTCAGGACAAGCGGGAATTGCAATGTAGCATCCAACGTAGAGTCCAGCCGAAAGTGTAAGATGTGGGGGATAAATAGATGACTTGTCGAATGAGCGGTCAGCGTGGTTCCATACTACGATACCTCTCATCAGTCGCTCGCTCTCACGCGCTCCTCCAAGCGACGACGAAGGGAGTGAGAAATCATGCTCGTTGACGTTGGTCTTCACTTACATGGGAATGCCCCAAATCTGGTAACTGATTCGAACTCTCCTTCGCCGGTTTCGCCTCATGATACCACTAATGGACACCCGGTCCGGCGTTATTCGCCAGAGATTCGCCCTGCCGGCGTGTAACATGTCGAGGACAGCCAAGCGGCTGCTTTGAAATGGCGTTGAGTAGGATGTCCTCGATGTCACACCACAGGTTAGACACGTCGCACGAAAAGAAGATGCTGTGCAGTCGAGGTTGCTCTTGTCTGCGGGGTAAGGCGTAACTTGAGTGTCGCCACGACGCCACCAGGTCCCTACGTCTTCCCTATCTGTTCAGCGGCATCCTGTTATATGCAAGTGCGGTGTGCCTAACATACAGGTACTAGAAGGGAGTGAAACATGTACCTGAGATCAGTGCTTGATGTTTTGCCTCATGCAGATCGACGTGCTACAGCCTATCCTGCCCCAACCTGTCCGGTCCCAAGCACGTATCCAAGCAGGGAGCCGTCAAGACCGCGGAAGTTACGGCTATGTGCGATATTGACCAGAATAGGGACGAGCAATATACATAGGGAGTCGAGAGAGCAGATTTGAGTATCATTTATCACTTTTATGGGTCACGAGCGAGCACGTGTAGTTGGGATAAACTTGGGTTGATTATCCACAGGTCGCAACCAACTCTTCCTGAGCCAGACTGGAGATTCTGATCAAAATCTAGGTGGATAGCTCTCCCAAGTTGATTTGTCAGAATAAGAAGCTCCGGAAGTCCTGAAACACTTTCGAAAGGTTGAAATAAAGATGGAAGGAGCTATAATACATGTACCGGGAAGGAGCGCTGGGAGAAGGAAGCTACGAGGCTGCCTCGGTTAGATCAATGAATACAGGGCCAAGAGTTTAGACGAAGCAATTGCCTAAAGTAAGTACCTAAAGTACCTCAGTTAGACGGAGGTTGACTGGCAATCGAGCCCATCACATGCGGGACTCGACCTTTTGGTTGGGCTGCACCTGATGGTTGATCACAGGAGATCAGCTTGAGTACGCGGAAGAGGCGCTTATGCCGTGTGGTCGACGTTATAAGAGGCATGCGATGTGAGGAGCATCAGAGGAGGCTCGGGGAATATAGAATGCATCCGTATACCAAGCACGACATAGTACAGGGAAAATGATTCAATGAAATTACGTTACACCAGGAGAAGTTGCACTTACTTACTTCTATTAAGTTGGGCCAAATCGGTCAGCTGGCAGTAGGGTTCCAATTTGCCGGGACGACGACGTCGGACTAGACTGCACAAAGATGTAACAGGCAGGAACGGTACACCGAAGTGATCAGATAATCCACCCATGACGACCAGGGTGGCCACAAGAAGCCAGCCCGAGGTTGACGTTGGCTGGCACTTGCGGTACAGCCTCAAGCATCCATTCCGCTTCCGCGGTGGACAGCAATCAGTAGCAATCATGGCCGGTATAACAAGGTCTGCTATCAGCCAGTACCGTGACTCACCCTGCCCTTTGCATATTCATAGGCTAAGTAAAACGTCCGCTATGGGGACCAACCGCCTCTGATCTCTCCTGTAGGTAATACCGTGCATGATTCTGTGATGCAATCCTGTGGCTCCGGCTTGGGATCATAGGTCAGTAGGCACATTGTCGTCAGCATCTGGCTCATCATGCATACAAGTTACAGGGGCTTGCCGTTCTAGTCACCACTGCCCTCGGAAGGCCCGCCGCTGAGTAAGTGAAGAATGCTGTTGGCCGTACCAGGAGCCAAGGCCACATAGACCGAGGGAAACCGGATGGCTCTCCGAAGTTCACTGGAGCCCATCTAGGTAAGGGAGCGGGCGAGACTGGACCGACAGCAATGGCGACCAACAGGAACCAAAAAGGCAAAAGAGAGGACGACGAGAAAATAACAGCAAGAAAGTAGCCCAAAAAGTGGACTGTCACACTCAACTTGCCCTGCTGGCTCAGCATCAGCCATCCGTCCAACCTGCCATTCACAGGAATAGAGCGAGTAGCTTGACAAGGTACCTACCTACCTGGCAGCCTTTCCATCTGCACTTTCGTGTATATAACTACTCGTGCCCACCATCCAAGCTCTCCTTGTTCTGTAGACCGAAATTCCCAAGATCGTGTAAAAGGCGAGAATATACTCTCGGCGTTCACAAATTCCTACCAGAGTTTCCCATCTTCACAGAACCACTTCGTGACATCCTCACCGGACGGTACTATCCCCGGTGATCCACACTTGAACCACCTTCGACCACTCTATCCGACACCACGCCGGTCGACATGCCTCTCACTCTAGGAAGAGACATCACCCCGCTGGGACAGCCCCTGAGACAGCCAACCAGCAAGTCCCCCCATATCCTTGTCATAGGAGGTGGTGTTACCGGTCTTATAACGTGAGTGCACATGCTGCCCTGAGAGATCTGAGACAATACCCCCGAAGGCACACACAGGAAATCGGGTGTACCGTTACAAGCTCGGTCGCACCAAGGGGATGCTGGAGGACAATCTTGGACAAATTAGACATTTATGCTGATCGTGTGTTTACCAAACAGCTCGTGGGTTCTCCTAGATCGTGGCTATCGTGTCACGATCCTCAGCAAGGCATGGGTCAGTGACGAAAAGCGTCTGACCTCCCAGATCGCCGGAGCGCTCTGGGAGTTCCCGCCCGCCGTCTGCGGCCAGCACACCGACGCCATCTCCTTGGCCCACTCCAAGAAGTGGTGCATGATAGCCTACCATATCTGGGACGGCATTGCTTCCATTCCGTCGCTCAGCAGAGAGTCCGGCGTATGCATGATGCCGTCCGACTTCTTCTTCTTCGACGACATCGAGAAGGACCCGCAGCAGTATTCCAAGATGGGGGAGATCATGGCGAGTGGCATCCGAGGCTTCTACCGAGGAGCCGACATCATCGACGATAGGGGCATAGACCCTGCCTACGGTGCCGTGGACGCCTATGAGCTGATGGCTCCCATCATCGACACGGACAAGGCCATGGTGTGGCTCACCAAGCTTGTCGAGAAGAAGGGGGCGACACTTGTCACGGAGGCGATCACCAGCGATGTCATCGAAGTGGAAGACTCCCTACGTGCCCGATTCGGAGCGGATGTGATCGTCAACTGCGCCGGCCTCCAGAGCTCCACTCTGGCGGGCGACAAGTCCGTCTACCCGATCCGCGGAGGCTTGCTTCGGGTCATCAACGATGGCCGGGACTTCCCCAAAGTGAATGCGGCCCTGACCATCACGGCCGACGCGGCGCACTCGTCTAGCGAGATCGTCTTTCTCGTGCCCCGCAACGACGACATCCTACTCATCGGCGGCATCACGGAGCCACACAAATGGGAGCTGGACCTGACCCTCGACAGCCCCATCATCGTGCGGATGCGCGAGCGTTGCGAGAGGTTCCTGCCCGCCCTCAAGAACGCCCGGCTCGACCCGGACTACCCGCTGGCTCAGGGCTTGCGGCCCTTCCGGGCCAAGAACGTCAGAGTGGAGCGCGAGCTCCGGAGAAACGGAAGCAGGATTGTGCACTCGTACGGTCATGGCGGCGCCGGATGGAGCCTGTCATTCGGCTGCGCCCAGGACGTCCTCGACCTCGTCGAAGAGACACTCACTGCCGCCCCTGCTAGATCCATGGGTGACAGAGGAAGTGGTGGACGCGGCAAGCCGGACATTGTCGCGTCTCTCTGAGCTACCCAAGGTACCCGTCTACCAAGATGCAGGTACCTCGGTGGTGGAGTTGGTTGGGTAAGTAACACTCGGAAAGGATGGGTGGAAGGACGGGAGAAGGGTGATAAAGGCGGTGACCGACCCAGCCGACCTGGATGAGAAAAATTTTGGGCAACAGGTATACGCGTTCCTCACGGAAAGTTACTGAAGAGGCGTTACTAGGGAGATAACCACATAGACTATGCTGTATTGCGCTTGTTTTCCGTCGTTGCTGTCAATAATCGACCTTTTGCCTTCCATGCCAGCACTGATGAGGAATAAACACCCCCACCTTGGTGTTCGTTGAGGCCCGCATCGTACCATCGTGTGAAGCTTATCCTCGACGGGGCTTTTCAGCGGACAGGGTTCAGCGTGTGCATGTGTGAATAGTACCGTTTAATCGGCTGGGAGATTGGGAGTCATCTGCCATTCCATCGCACGAGGAAGCAAATGCGTATCAATTAATTAGTTCGCGAATGATATGATGGTCATACAACCAGCCCGTCTGCCGGAGGGTGCCATGTAGAGGGAGATATGGTAGGTTAGATGGTAGCTTTGGATGGTAGGTCGACGACACGTGAGTTGGAGAATTGCATGATCAAAACGCCCAACTTCGAAGTTCGAACGGCTAGCCTAAACAGGCCATGGGTGCTCTCTGTTGAGTCTGGACTCTGACAAAGTCATAGGTATAGACAGTATGTTCCCGTGGCGTGGCTGCCATTTTACGTCTCTTAAATCGCACGGAGCTTGCGTATGCCATTTCCGATGCAGTAGAAACAATAGGAGCTGGGATTGGACTCCAACTTCCAAGGGGATCTGATTGTCCGTCTCTCGAGGCGATGATTGAGGCGCTGATTGAGTGCAGACACCGGGTAAGCTTGGATTCCGAGCAGAGAATCCACCTTGAAGGTTTGCAATCTCAACACACTCCAAATAATGCATGCATGGCCGCTATCATAGAGCCTGTGCCATATCATAATGATAGGGGGGCAGGGAGAGGTTGGTGACATGTTTGCGTCATACGCTAGACATACCTGTTTTAACTGTGTCCATGTTTACAGAATCTATTGTCAATTTGTCAGGTCCACCCCGGGCAACTCCGGGGAGGGTATGGAATGGAATTCCATCATCGTCTTTGGCATGATAGGTATTCCTGCTTTACCCGATACGGGTGCTGTTTTATCCATCAGATGCAAGATTAGAAATTATTTTCTTCATGAAATCCCATACTCTGTACCACATTACTGGATGTATCGAATAGAAATAAATGCACATGTCCAGGTCGCCTTGACTGTCAAGCTGCTTCTACCATTGGTCGATCAACCAACTGGAAGGGGAAAATCTCAAACTCATAATCACCCGTTGGAACGCGGGGAAGCGAGCGACTTTGGTTCGGAACACCCCCCTCGACTCCTCGATCTGATACTTGGTAAGTGCTAATTAGCTGTAAATCTCCAGCAAGGAGGTACTGCTGGACAGCATAATCTCTAATTGAATACACAGTACGGATGCCATGCATATTCTGTACACATCACATTTGTTGGCATAAACGAGATTGTCCTTCTTGCAAAGTTGCAATAAATGTTGTGCCTCAGTCCATATCCCTGGCCGCAAATGAACAAATCTTTGTGGTTAGCTGTTGCCACACTGTCCTGTCTGCTGCATGCTAACAGCATGATGTACAGCATACAGCAGTAGGTACCTCCCTACATGAGCAAAGTGCTGTCCGTACAGCAGACGGCAGGTATTCCTGTAGGCTCGGGGGCTCGGAGGACCCCCACACTGTATTACCACTCGCCTCCTGTCTGGACCCCTATCCCTGTGTACCTAAACGCCCCATAGTACATACAGGCATTTAGTAGGAAGGCTCGAGGAACAGACCAGAACGGAACAGGCAAAGACTCTCAGTCAATCAGTACATTAACTCCGGGATCATTTCTTAGCTGCTGTTGCTAGTACAGCTTAGCTGCTACTACAATACAAGTAAACCTGTTACGGACCACAAAAACTTTCCTGCCTGTCGCAAACCAACACTATCACTTTATTGTTCCTAGCAAAAACCCGCCCACAAATAATCTCGCTCACCAATACTTCTCATCTTCTCATTCTGCTCATCACCTTCAGCTAACCTCCCATTCTGTCCATCGACTCCATCCATCTCCACTGCCAACTGGTCCTATTGTGCACGCGTCGGCTACGACCAAAATGTTCATATTGTAGCCGATCCCCGTCGTCGAGCTAACCCCAATTGTTGTGCCTCCTGCCTTGCATACATAGGGTACTTATATACGCCGCTCCCACCTTTGAGCTCACAAAGCACAACAAATCACACGAAACAATCGCTTCTACAGCTCATCAGAACATCCCCATTCAAATCTACCTCCCAAGATACCGTCACAATGGCCGTCTCTCAATTCGACTCGCTGTAACCGCAGCACCCAGGATTGACATCTATTACCTATAAGATCATTTACCCCATCCATCTCTTCTTTTGTCCCTGGCGTCGCACCACCTTTGCCCTCCGGACCGATACGTGTCTGTGCTGTTAGACATACCTTCATTCGGTGTCTCCCTCTTGGACCCCTTTCCCTGGGCCCATTCTCTTGACCGGATCCTGCGTCGCCGGCCTGCGCTTTGTCGGACGGGTTGTGACTATCAACCTGCAGTTAAATCACCAGTCGATTCTGGACTCTCTTGACTGCAGAGGACAGCCTCTTCGAGACCAACAAGTTTCTGGGTTAGAAAGCAGCCGCCACCTCCCTTATTCGTCATAGGACACGGGGTTGCCAAACGGAAAATCATGGGGTCGCACATGGTCACCGGCCAGCTCGTGACCGAGCCTGTGATGCCTGAGTCTACGGGCGAAAAGTCGTCGCGGTCATTCGTCGCCATGTCTGGCCAGTCCCTAGCAAAGACGATCCTGCGGGAATCCCAGAGTCGCACAAAACGCCTCATGCTCGGCCGTGCTACTCTGCCCTCTTCTCACGCTCCACCGGTCAACTTTTCCGAGGTCTTCGATGGTCTATACCGAAGCGGCTATCCGCAACCGGAGGACTATCCTTTCTTGCAAAGCTTGGGCCTGAAGACCATTGTTACGTTGGTGAACAAAGATCTCCCAGACGGCTACCGGGAGTTCATGCAGGCCAACAACATCACGCACAGGGTCTTTGACATGGCTGGCACGAAAAAGGAGGAGATACCGGTCGAGTTGATGCGTTCCATCATCCAGGTGGTGTCGGACCGTCGTAACTACCCGATGCTCATTCACTGCAACCACGGCAAGCATCGGACTGGATGCGTCGTCGGCGTACTTCGCAAGTCGAAGAATTGGGACATGAAGCGAATCATCGACGAATATACCAGCTTTGCAGAACCGAAAGTCCGGGAGACAGATCTCAAATACCTCGCCGACTTTGAGTTGCAGAGCCTGCTACGCCAGCCGCCGGCAATGCCGCTGATGGCACCAGCCAGCCGGTTTTACCGATTCATTGTCGCGGCTATTTTCATTCTGTTTGTCGTCTATCCGATGTGCACCTTGAAGGTGCAAGACAAGATCTAGGAAGCCAGCTCTGCCGTTTTTGGCTCCAGAAGCATCACAGACGGTGTGGGCTTGGGCGACGAGCTGCTACATTGGAAATGCCTGGACGCTTTTGGCTTTGGGATCCGACGAGAATTATTCATATACGGCATTGTCGAGAAGAGTACATGAAAATAGAGAGACGAGACAAGACAAGACGAGACAAGACAAGACAAGACAAGACGTTGGAAGAACAAGTGGGGAAAGAGGCGCATGCGGATGACTGCATTACGAGATTCCATTCAGCCCTAGATGGCGGTGGCGCGGCCTTTACATGAATGGTGCCGCTTTTCTTTTGTGTTTGGCATTTTGCGAAATTTGGCGTTTGGGTTGGGTTAAGGAGACCATCAAGTGCTGAACAGGTCTCGAGGCGTTTTTCAGGTCGGGCGGGTTACCATCTGTTGACAGTCATGGAAAAACTGTTGCTCAGCTGGTGTTGATAGCTGGGCGCATGGGGTTTATCTTTTTGTCATGGCAATGCGCTGCAGAGGCATTAGATTATAGACGTTATGTTGCCCATTTGATCTGTTATTAAAGTGACTGTGCTGTGCCTGAAGGAGGCGATCACAATGCTGTGATGTTGTAAGAATATCTAACTAACATGGGTTGTTTATACATGTGATTTATTTTATACATTTAAAGACTGTGCCGAGCCAGTTGTTTTGTTTGTTCGTCATCTGTTATTGTACAACAAACCCGAGTCTGAATAAGACGGGGTGTTTATCTCTTCCTTCTCTTACGAGATTATTATTATTATTCATTACTTTGTTGTACACTGGGTAGCTTCATAGCCGCCCAAAGTAAGAATGGTCAACTCTGCCTCTGGCTCATTGACTCTTTTTCCCTCCCGCTCTCGCACACACACTCTGTGTTCTCTTTTCCTCCCTCCCCTTTCCCCTCGGCGCATCTCCCATCCCCTCTACTCTGCCTGCATGTTATCATTATTTACTCCACCCACCGCGGATTCTCCCTCCTGAGCCTCTTCTCCTTTTCCCTGTCGCCTGTAGCGTAGACCCAGCCGGCCGCCACGGTGTTGGCAGCCGCTACCGCGACGGCGGACCCGCGGACTATACCCCTTATGCTGAAGTATTTGCCCATGAACCGACTACTCCCGCCAAATCTAAGGTTGTTATTGTTGTTTTTTCGTCGCAAAGCGAGCAGCGCGTACGTCCCGCTCGCGGCGGCCGTGAAGCCCGCGCTGTCGATCTTGAATCCTTGCAAGTTCGCGTAGCTCGAGAACAGAAGCACGGGGACGAAGACTAGGGGAAAGGGCTGTATGGGACGCAGGTGGAGGGGCGCGATCAGGGTTGCGAGGCCGGTGGGGGCGAGGGAGGATGCTGGGTTGGGGGTGTTAGTTTTTTTTTATTTTCAATTTGTTCTTGTTCTAGTTTTGGTTTTGTTCGTGGGAAGGGGAGGGAAGGACTTACTGCCCCATGCTTCGAGGTTCTCTTGTATGGATTTTGGTGGTGTGGCCATTGTTGTGTGTGTGTGTGTGTGCTTTGCAAAGGAAGGAAGTAGGTATTGCTTGTTTTGTTGACTGTGCTGCGAGCGATGTTTCGAGTACAAGGTTGGTCGCAAAAGAGAAAAAGAGAGGTATGTATGTATGGTCCCGGTGACGTCGTTTAGAGTTTTAAATCTCGTTCTACCTAACCTTAGCTCGGTAAACCTTTTGGTCACTCTTCAGATTCTGCAGATTCGAGCTTGCAGCGCTGCCGGCTTGTGAGAATAAATTATCTTTAGGTATGCAGGATATTTGGTTCTACGATACTATGTTTATCTTGAGGTTTGCTGCCTAGGTTAACTTTCTACCCTCAAAACATTCGAGAGGTTGCTTGTCGGTGGAGCTTCAACCAGAACTTTAGCACCGATCTCGAAGGGCTAGGGTCGGTAACTTGTAAGGTACCTGTACAGCATACAGCTGTACTTGTCTGGCACTCCGTAATAGTGGGTTCAGATTATCAAAAGCTTCGGACCTGGGACACAGGACAATAAAAGCATATGATTGGCCACATCCCTTATGTAATTGTCCAAACAGGTACGTAAGCCTTGAAGGAGCTAGCCCCATTCAGTTACAAGCCACGTTCTCTCCAACGGCCAGTTCAAGGCCAGAGGGAAAGAAACGAGCGAGAGACTTGCAGTGAGTGCAGTGCAAGCAGACTCGCATGAACCGTTGAAAGACAAAAAAACCACTGCTTGGTTCTTGTGTACCTATTTACTTACCTACATACATCTTACCTCCAGTCTTTTTGTACCCCTCCCTCCCTCTGTCCGGCTCTCAATTCTAACAAGCGCTGTTTGTTTTTGGCCTGCCCTTGTTTTTGCAAGAACGATAGACGATTTGCCTACAGGTCACGAAATTGAATTTTAGTGAGGCAACGGCCAGAACCGAGAACCCCCCCTAATAATAGGGTACTTTACTGCCCACCCGAATATCGCATCATCCGACTCCAGGGTCAGCTTCCGAATCCCCGACGGCCTCCCTTCACTATCATTGATTGATGCGCAGTTCGAGAAGATATTTATCATCGTCACATCCCATAAAGAAACGAATTCAGGAGGATCACATAAACACTCGTTTTCGAGAGCCGGCGCAGCACCGAGGAACTCAAGAAATCCCCCGAGGGAAAGCACAAACAGACAAGGGGAACCAGGAAAGAGCAACGACATATCCAGCGACAAAGCCTTCATATAGTCGGTCGGTCAAAAAAAAAGTATGTCCAGCGGCAAAGCCTCCGGCACAGACGCCGGCAAGGGCGCGGCGTCGTCCGCGCGGTCGCGGGAGCACAACCAGGGGAACCAGGAGCGCAAGTGCACGCCCGAGCAGCGGGCGGCGGTGCTGCGGATCCGGAAATGCAAGGTGACGGCCTTCTACGAGATCTTGGACTTAGAATCGGTGCGGTCGACGTGCACCGACGCCGACATCAAGAAGGCGTACCGCAAGCAGTCCCTCCTCACGCACCCGGACAAGAACGGCCACGAGCACGCCGACGAGGCCTTCAAGATGGTCTCCAAGGCCTTCTCCGTCCTCGGCGACAAGGAGAAGAGGGAGCGCTACGACCGCTACGGCACGGACCCCGAGTCCAGGTTCGAGAGCGCCCGCGCCGCGGCCGGGAACCCGTGGGCGGCGGGAGGGGCGCGCCCTGGTGGGGGTGGGGGTGGAGGGTTTGGTAGGGGAGGTGGCATGTTTGATGATGAGATCAGTCCGGAAGAGATGTTTGCGAGGTTCTTTGGAGGAGCGTTTGGAGGTCCTTTTGGTGCGGGTGGTAAGTCTACTTCTATCTATCAAGCTCGAAACGGAAGGAAATGCATACATAAAACTGACATATCCACCACAGGTATGGATACAGGCCCGCAATTCGTCTTTAATCTAGGAGGAAATAGAGGGTTCAGGGTACATCAGTTCGCTGGCGCCGGGCCGAGGAGGAGATCACAAGCAGACGGACAGCAACAGCAGGGCGCGGGGGAGCCACGACGGCAACAGACGGCATGGGACACGCTCATCAGCCTCCTGCCGATCCTCGTCCTCTTCGTGTTCCCCCTTCTCACAAACCTGTTCTCCGGCCTGGGGGCCCCGTCGCAGCCGGCGGTGCCCAACATGGTCTTCGACCAGCCGCAGCCGCCGCAGACGTACCACCGGACGACGCCGAGGCTGCGCGTCAACTACTACGTCGACCCGCACGATGTCGCCGGCTGGCAGGACCACCGGCTCCGGCAGCTCGACAGGGAGGCCGAGCAAGGCTTCGTCCGCGGCCTGCGCCGCCGCTGCGAAACGGAGAGGCGCACGAAGCAGGATCTCGTCGACAAGGCCCAGGGCTGGTTCTTCCCCGACCCGGACAAGATGAAGATCGCCAGGGACTTCGAGATGCCCTCGTGCAAGCGCTTGGATTCGTTCGGGCTCTTGTAGTAGTACAATACTGAACTTTTACTTACTTTAGTTTTCGTACTTGTACTTACTTGCCCGGGGGTTTGTTGAGTCTTTTTTAATAATAGAAGAAAACTCGAGGTTTTTAATGATGAAAACTTACCGTTACTTAATTTATTGACTCAACCTTACCTCTCTTGTTCATTTTTACCTTACCTACCTTACTTGTTAACAGCGTTTTTCCTTGCTTTGCCTACAGTCTTGTTCTATGGTAATAACACAGGAAGGGTGGATAGAGTAGAGCAAAGTAACAGAACATAACCTTACGTAAAGGGGAGGAAAAACAAGCGCGTGTAATGAAATCCAAAGAAATAATGTTTTATAGAAAAGGAAGCAGATTAAACAAAAGTTCATAAAAGCTAATAAACGCTATTTACATTTTACTTGCTTTATTTTACTATTGTAATCCTATCCTATTAAACATATTTCTAACTAAGTACCTAGCTAGATATAATAAATTAAAAAAACGCTTTAACTCTATCTATAGCTACGTCTACATAGGTTTTTTTTTAAAAGCTTGACCAAACATCAAGCAGGGAAAAGCTGATAGAAGCCTTTAGTAGTTGTATTTACCACATGACAGCCCTTTCCCCCCTCTCCTTCTCCTTGAAGAGATGACTAGTACAACTGCTTGAGAAGAGACAGAGACAGAGACAGACATGCAAGTGCGATACCTCCAAAAAATAAGAAAAGGGGGGGTCTCATACATGTTTCCCTCTTGAACCAAACCACAATCCCTCTCCCAGTCCCGTCCCGTCCCGTCCTCAACTACCTTTACCTTTACCTTCTCGCCCTCCGCGGATCAAGCGCCTCGCTCCTCCTAAAATCCCTCATCTCCTTGGTCCCTAGACTGCCCAGCCCGCCCTCGCTCCTGCGCTCCCACCCGCCCAGTCTGACGACGAGACACGTCGCGTTATCGCCGTCCGTGCTCACCTCGGTCGTATACGAGACCACGTCCCTGGCCCCTTGCTCGGGCGTCTTGGCCTCTTTGACGATATCCACAATCTCCTGGTCGCTGAGCGTGCCGGACACGCCGTCCGACATGAGCACCAGGAAGCTGTACTGCGCCGGCCCGAGCTCCGTCCGCGTGATCTCCGGCTCGGCCGACACGCCCAGCCGCTTGGACCCGATGTCCCCGAACGCGCGCGAGTTGGCCAGGCCCTGGATGCGCTCCTCGCCGAAAGAGTCCGCGACGAATGAGGTTGCGAAGCGTCGCAGGCGGTGAGACTCGGTCGGCGCCCCCGGGTGGTGATCCGAGGTCAGCGGCTTCGCGCGGCCGGTGGCTGTTTCGCACAGCAACACCCGCGTATCCCCCACGTGCCCCACGATCAGCGTGGACGACGCGGCCGGATGCCAGAACGGGGCCGGGGTGGGCGTGGATATCAGAGCCACCGAAGCTGTGGAGCCGCCTTTGAAGCGTTTGCTTCCACCGATTCCGTGCCCGGATGGTGGCATGTGGTGGGGTTTCCCCAGGATTTCGTCCTGGTTGAGCGCGCGGTCTGCGACATACGGATCATCCGGATCCCGCTTTCGCGCCTGGGCCGCCACAAAGTCTAGATCGGCTCGAAGAAAGGCATAAGAGAGCACAGCTTCAACGCCAATAGGAATCTCCGGCGTGTCGCTGCCATCTCGTTTCAAGGTGAAATGGGGCGGGTTAAACCGACGGAAGTACCCGCCTATCGTGTCCTTGTACTCGTGAACAAGATCTCGCTGTAGTTTCAAAGCCCCTTCTCGTGAGCCTTTGGTTGTTGCTAAAAGAGCCCCCACCGTCGCTTCCCCGGTTTCAGCGTCCTCGGACAGATCACTCGCCTCAGTTTCAGGGGGCTCAGTGGCCTTTGCTAGCGCTGCTTTCGAAGCATTGATGTCTAACTTATCTACGATCGGCTGCCCAGATTTGACGTCGCTGGCGGGTCTATGCCGGGCTTTCGTTGGTAAGCTGCTCTTCAACCCAAACTCAGCAGCCGCTTCCTCGATATAGCCGTGAAGCTCGTCTCGGAGAAAGTGACTGCATTGGGTGCCTCCATGGCCGTCAAAGACGCCGAAGTAGAAGATCTGGGGATCGCCATATGGGCTGTCGGCCGAGGTCCCTTCCCCGCTCTTTTTTAGGGCATTTCGCACCAGGCTGATAGGGGTGCGCTTAGCGAAGGCGGGCATGTCGATGGTGCCGGCTTGATTGGCATCTTCGTTATACGCGCGGGATCCTCGCGACTCGGCTACACCGAAATGGTGTTTAGCGCTTCGAAGGGGAATGCGCACGACGGTGAGGTCGCGGGTGGGCATGTGTGGCGGCGCGAGTGGAGCGGCGCCTGAGCCGGTACTGCTGTGAGGGGCTGCGGCGCCCCTGGGCAAGTGGTGGTGAGGTCCCGCCGGTGTACCAGAGTCCGGATGTAATGACGACGACGGAAGGTGTGTCACAAAGTAGGTATGAAACCCTCGGCGAGGGAAGGGCGGGCGGTTCGAGCTGGAGGCTGTGGCCGCCGTCGAAGGCGCAGACGGGAGTTGGGTACTCGATACCGTCCCATCAGATGTGGGTTTCGTCACTTTCGATGTTGTCTCGGTGGGTGAACCGCCCGGCAGTTCTTGCCGGCCATGGCGAGTACTATGAAACCGTCGGCGTTGATGCCCGAGACGCGGGTTCGTGACGTAGCTCCGGGTGTGGGCCCGACAGAAGAGTGCTATGAAGCCTGGCCGAAAAGAGGTCCTGGTTAGTCGACAACAAAGTCTGAAAATTGAACCACACGTGTATAACAGTCGTGACCTCAATAGATTGTGTTCTGACTGACCATATGTGTCTTCGAGGGACCACCTCTTGGGGGCACCGCGGGAGATGCTCATGGTATTGATTGTGAATAGGAGGATCGGCGTTGGCTCTTCCACCTCGCAAGCGGCTGACTGTTACTTCAGGACAGTGATGTGAAAAACTAACGAAACGAAAGCGTCGCTTTTGCGCACGTCCATGAGCGATTTCTTCGGTGCAACACAAAGTCGAAGTGATCAGCAGGAAGGTACTATGTATGATGCCGGTGGGGCTGACTTCAGGCGTTAAGGATATGTCGGTGTCAAAGGTAATGGCGATGGTGACGATGACGAGAAAGGCACAACTCCGCTGCCATTATTTTACCCCTGAATGAAAAACTCCTACTTCATCAAGCTGAGTCGCAAATGGGCGATGGCTTGTAGGAACCTGTCCCAACCTTGATTGATGGTTGTATTCTGTACTGCCTCGACAGGGCTTGAATAGTGGAAAGATTTATCCAGGTACAAGGTATCAGAGATTCAGAGTCAGTGGACTATCTAACTTAGATACTTACCCACACACAGTCCACAGGGCTGATTCCCACCGAACAGCAGAGTGGATATTGCTTACATAAGACAGCCACCTTCCAGACTACTAAGTAGTCTAGACAACTTGTTTCAGGATACTGTACTTGGTAGAAGGAGGATCTTTTACTTGGTAGGCGTTGACACAAAGAATATTATATAATTGTTTAGAAGTTAGTATAGGGGTAGCATACCTACGTACTGTGTAGAAGGTAGTCAGCTAAGGGACATCGTGATCCGAAGGCTGCCACCCAACTTTCAAGCAAACGGAGTCTCTGGCGATAGTTGAAAGGGAACGGAGTATGGGAAGGGGGAACTCCGTATGACGGGGGAGTTAAACTTTATGAGTGAAAAATGAGAGCGTGCAGCCTGCGGAAGAAACCTTTACGCGCCCTTCCCGATGACGTTTTTTTCTAAGAACTTGACCACATCATCCAGTCCGGTTGGTGAATGAAGCCAGTGTCCCCCATCCGGATACTCTTTCGCATCGACATCACATCCAAACCCACGCATGACATCTCTCAAAACCCTCCCGCTTTCCAAAGGCACTATCGGATCATCCACACAATGCTCGAGCAACAAGGGCGTGTCCCTCAAAAAGTCATCATGGTCCGGTACACCATCTTGCACACCCACTACCTCTCTCATCTGAGAAAGTGATCTGCCGGCGAACGGACACCTGCACGAGAACCCCATGAACGCAGCCAGCGGCCTGTCCGAGTTGAAGAGCAGGTGCGCGCCCGCGGCACCGCCCTGGCTGAACCCTGCCACTACGACGCCGCCGCCGAGCCGTTCCGTCTCCAAGCTCACTAGGTCCCGGAGCAGCGGGATGACCTCCCGGAGACCATCGGCCTGCACCTTCTCGCGCTCCGTCAGGTCCCGGACGTTCCAGTTGTCGAACCATATCCGGCACGATGCCCCTCCAGGCGGCGGCTGGTTGACGAGCGTCCTCATCGGCGCCTGCGGCAGCACCCATCGGAACGTCGGGAGGGCCTCGGCCATCGACCGCCCGCGCGAGTCGCGCCACTTCTGCCCCAGAAGAGCAGCGTCGCGGAACGGCCCGTTGTCGTCGCCGCGTCCGTGGAGGAAGATGACGGTGTGCGTGTGCGGATGCCCTTGCGCCGGGGGTATCACGATGGAGTTGAGTGGGAGGGACATTGGTGATTTTTGATGGGGTCGTTTAACACAAAACAAATGGCTTGACCTAACTAACCTTGGAGTGATGTCAATCTCTTTTTTTGGTGTTTGCAAGGGTCAGGTCTGAGGTACTGGCTGTACGTAGGCCCTTGAAAGGTCATTCTTATGTTTGCGAGCTTCTTGATTGTATAAACCCACCGCATGGTCATCTTACCTTACTTGGCTATATTCGGTCAGGTGTGAAACGTCCCTGGAGGATCGGATTTGGAGCTCATTGCCGCCTATCAGGTGGACATGCGGGGGAGTGTGTATGTATGGAGGGGCAACCGTCCGTTTGTCTGGTCTTGCTACTGACAACTGACAGTAAGGAACAGAATCATATCTTGCGACATGAAGTTTCGTGCCCGTCAAAAGATATTTAAACCGTCTTCTGGCATAAGGTATCATCTATTCCTCTAAAAGACTAATAACAACTGTAGAGTATATACGTGCGTAGTTGGTTCTTAGGCTGCAAGTGAATGACTCGCTTGCCCAACCCACCTCCCTTGGCCCCGCGGCTGGTACCTCTGACGTCTTTCGTCCCGTGAAGCTGTAACTGTGGGTGTAGAGGAGACAAGAAGATATTAACATCTCGCCTATGATATGTTTACAATTTCTTCAAAAAGCTCTCTATTTGTACTACTCGAGTTCCCCGTCGCGCTTACTCCGCATGTCATCAACATTACAAAGCAAAGCTTACGTAAATAAATGCTCGATTACGCTCGAGGTACCACAAACAAGGGCCTGGCCAACTCTTTAACATGATTCGCGCTTCGAGCGCTCCGACCCTATCCAATGGCCAAGATGAGGCCGGTAACGGTTACAGATCGCCCACTGACAGCAACGGTTCTTCCTCCCTCGTCCGGAGAGGAGGCGTCGCAGCAGCTGACCAGGAGGAGGAGGAGGAGCAAGAGGAGGAGCAAGCCGGAGCAGCCGACTCTGATGACAACACGGACCCCTTGTACGAAACCCACCGCCAGCAACGCGACCCGGATAGCCTGGGCCGCATCATATCCGCCGCCAGGCAGGATGCGGAGCCGAGGGGGAAGATTGGTATACGGGATAGGATCTGTTGTTTCCAATGGACGTGGTTCACTATGGTGTGTAATAATAGCCTGACTGACTGACCGACCTAACTAAACACCGATCTCGACTTATACTGACGGTTGGATTTTATTCTCTAGACGATGGTAAGCTGTACAAACTCGGAGTTGGCAAAAAAGCAGGAGGGAGGGACTGCTATTTTTTAACCATTTTCATCAACGTTAGGCCACCGGTGGCATAGCGAACGTCCTGTCATCTGGTAAATTTGCCAAACCACTAAACTCACATACATAAGTACTTACTGACGCGAAGACCTCAAGTATCGAGCACTTACCCCTCGGCGACGTGGATATGGTATATCGGGCTCGTGTTCTTTCTCTTGAACATGGTGCTGTTCGTGCTCAACTGCGTCTTGATCACCATGAGATTCGTCATGGTACCAGGCAGCTTTCTGCACTCGTTCCTCGACCAGATCGAGTCGCTGTTCATTCCTTCTGTGGTAATGTCATGTCATGTTCCCTAGGCTTGACTTCATCCGAGTCTTATACTAACAGCGATCGATACCCGGCAGGTTGTCTCGTAAGTCCAGTCAGTCAGTCCCACTAAGTGAGAAGAAGAATGAGGCAGGCGAATGACCACAGATTTAATTAACATGATGAAATAAATAAATAAAAATCAGTATCGCAACAATACTCATCAACATAACCGAGTACGGCGTCCCGCACACGGGGCCATGGCTGCAGCAAGTCATGGAGGCGCTCTTCTGGGTCTACCTCGCCATCAGCTTCGCCGCCAGCGCGGGCATGTACCTGATCCTTTGGTCAACTCAGTACGTTAAGCAATGTGGAATCAACTCTGTCAACAACGCCCTGACGATTTGTTAAAAAAACACAAAGAGTCTTCCCCATTCAGACAATGACACCCGTATGGGTCTTTCCGGCCTACCCCCTCCTCCTCACCGCGCCTTTCGCAACCAACCTGATCGCATCCGACAGGACCGGTCCCGGCGATCCCCCGATCAACAGGCTGGCCATCGCCATCACGGCCGTCGTGGCCCAGGGGACCGGCTTCCTCATCAGCTTTATGATCAGCGCTGCGTTCCTGTACAGATTGATGACGCAGAAGCTGCCGAGGGATATGCAGCGCCCAGGTGTGGTCAGTACTGCGATATTTTATTCTATATGAAACCCTCTCGTTGACAGCAAGCAAAATCAATCAGTTCATCTCGATCGGACCACCAGCCTTTACTGTCGCCGGACTAGGTACGTTTACATGCTCACTATATCTCAACCCCGCCCGCGGGGGGGGGGGCGGCGGGGGGGGGGGGGGGGGGGCGGGGGCGGGGGGGGGGGGGGGGGCGGAGGGG